>PYUH01000678.1:87782-133006 GCA_016808085.1 Suaeda aralocaspica | reverse complement strand
CCTTGATCTTGGTTCCTCATCGTCACTAGAACTTGATGAGTATCCCTTTTTTGGTTTACGTACACTCCTCACACTTTCTTGCTCACTTGAACTTGATGATGAGCCATCCTCTTGTTTAGATTTAGTAGGAGTTTTCTTGGTAGAAGCCATGATGGTTAGGACTTCATCTAAACGAGCCTTTAACTCGTCAATCTCCCCTTGCATACGTAGCTCTTTTGCTTGAGCCAAGCTCAAACCTTTCGTGAATCCTTGTGGATGTTCGTCTCCACCTTCTTGAGCCATGAGAATTGATATTGAACACTTGAGATTGAACGAATCTCTCAACGAGAGCACCAAAAGGTGATGTGAATTTTGTTATAAACAAACGCCACTCACACAAGATAAACTTAGACTTCAAATTTGATAAAGCAACGCACCACAAATTCGAACTTCTAAGGCGAATAATTGATAGAATTTGATTAAAGCAAAGCACCCTCAAATCCTAAAACTATCCTCACGTGAGATAAAGCTCAAAAGCACCACTCACTTCGTCGAATTCCTCACAAGAAATTCTCTCAAAATTTTGTTTACTTCGTGAAACAATAAACCGGAAAACAACTTGTGTTTAATCAATCTAATCTTAATTTTATTGATGTATTTTACATCCTATTTATAGCTAAACAAAGCACACAATATTCGAGTATCATAAACAAATCCTAACTACCCTAGATTTATGGTATAACAAACTAAGATTAGGATAACAAGATAATCTTCCACAAACCGGATACAATCTTTGCACCATATATTTGTAATCTGATTCTTAGCCTAAATCTTAGATATTTTGAGAAACAAATCTAAGGACCATATTTCCGAAAAACTAACTCAAGTTGACCAAGTCAAACAACACGGAAATCACCGTTGACAACGTTGCCCAAATCTTCAAAAATCCCGCCATATAACTCGCTATATTTCCCTTTGATTTTTGATGGACTTCCGTTTTCAAGAACTTCAAGAAACCCTTTAAGCTTCAATCTTTATTTCAAGAAACCTTCAATTCTGTGTTTCCCATGCTTGATTCTATCAACCATGACTCATAAACTAAACAAGAAAATCACAAAACACCATATGGTAAAACCCTATCAAATGAAGTGGGAAGAAAACCCATATAGGTCAACACTCCTAAACTACTAACTATACTTGCTTTGATTTTTACGTGAGAAAGCTTGTACATGTTACCATGCACACGTAAAAATCCACCCTAGCCAACCCTAGGAGTCTTGTGTCTCCATAAGCCACTAACTCTCCCATGGTTGCATCTTGTTTTCCACCTTCAATCAAACCCTCGAAGTTTTGTTTAATGACATTGATATTCGTATCACGCCTTTTCCGAAACCTCCTATACGATCACACAGCATCTGAAGGAGAGCTTCCTTCAACGTCAAGAAACATAGCATTTTTTGAGGTATATCATCTTGGTGCAGGTAAAACTAACCCTTTTCTTTTGCAGATACCAAGTACTTGGACTTTCGTTTTACAAGACTAGTCGTCTCTACAAACTCAGTTAAAGTGGGGGCTAACTATAGTCACCTATTTTTGGTCCCACCGAAAGGCTAATGATTATCGTGTACCACGTCCTAGACACGTCTCATTCTTGAAAGTCGAGTGCTTGAAAATAAATAAATAAATAAAACTGTCTTCAGAAGGGGTTAACCGATGATGAGTTATAATGGTTGAAATACGCTTGAAATGATTTTCTTATTTTCATTTAATTATTTTATATTTTCATTCTATATTTCATTTTATTTTTATTTCATTTTTATTTTATTTTCACTTCATCGTTTTAATTTCATTTTCGAAAATAAAATAAATTAATCTAAGCGTATGAATGTGACTGGATTCGACGAACCTTCTAGAAAGGTTTGTTTGGTTTATGGCAACTCTAGGTTATGGAAGTGTATAAATATTTTTATGGAAGTGAATTTCGTATATTTTCGTAATATATCAAAATATTTCGGTTTATGGAAGTAAATATACGAAATAAGGAAGCATCGGAGATCCTCCGCGTGAAAATGGAAAATTATGGACTTGAGTGCCATAGCGTAGGGAGAGCGCCCAGACGCTCATCCAGCGCCTAAACGCTCATCCAACACCCAGGCGCCCGAAGGCCCTGCGCCACAACACTCAGTGGGCGTCTTGGCGCTCACTTCGAGCGTCCTCGCACTCGTTGTGCATCCTGACGCTCACTACTGAGCGTTTTGGCGCTCCTCCGGTGCCTTGGCGCTCGTTTATGTCACTTCCAACACTATACATAACCCCCTCCTTCGACCTTCATTCACAATTCACATCTTCACAACTTCTTCTCCTCTCTCGCTCTAAACTCGTCTCATTCTCTCTCTAAAATTCTCTCGGTTTTTGTACCCTACTTCGGAAACTGTGCCAAACATTTAGTATTACTATTATTATTAATCAACTAAGGTTCTTCAAGCTTTCGGTTCTAAAGGGTCGTCGACTTGCACGAAAGGTACTTCGAATGAGGCCAACAACATCAAAATCATCATCTTGAGTTCTTCAAATCAGTTAGTTTGCAGGATTATATGATTTTAATGCTTTATTAGATAATTGATATGTCCTAAATTCATATTCATGTAACATTGACTAATTGATGATTCGACCTTAAACTAAAATCAATCTGAAGTAGAAACCTTGCTTTAGGTTTTATGTGAATTCTTGCTTGAAGTTTAATGTTTTTAATCACCTAAAATTCATGTTTATCTTAAAAGACGTAAAAAGCATGTTTCCACTAATCCAATATTAAAATCAACTTATGTAATACCCCACATTTTCACGTATTTTAAGAAAGTATTTTTGTATTCTACTTGTATAATTTTAATATTTTTATTGAAAAATTATGTTCAATAGAATGCTAAAATGAAAAAATTATGTAATAATAAAAATAAATAATAAATAATTTTTAATTAAAAATAAGTATTTGTGTTCATAGATAATATTTTATGTTTATAAAATATTTTAAAAGGCTTCTAAAAATAGAATTTTCAAGAGTTTCCTAATTTTATTTAGATGCAAGGGCCTAAAGGTAATTTCCGCTTGTTAGGATAAATATGGGTTTTTCCAAATCCTACTTTGGGGCCTATAAATACCCTTTAAAACCCAAATTTTTTGATTTTCTTCATCATTAGTTGCCATTAGGATTTCAAAACCTAGAGAGACAAGAGAGAAAAAAAGAGAATGGTGTTTTCTGAAAAAAAATTCTGAAGTTCATTTTTTTCGGAAAAAAAAAAAGAAAAAAAAAGAGTTGGGAGTTTTTTTTCTTGGGAATTGTGCCCGCCGGAGCCACCTCGCGCCACCACCGCCGGGTACCTTACGTCACTCATCCCCTTTGGTATTTTTTTCGAACTTTATAAAAAAAAATCTCCTTCTTTCTTTTTGATTCAATCAGGCAAATTCATGTTTATATTTATGTTTAATCATGCTTTTATAAGTTTCAATCATGTTTTAATAAAGTTATGATTTGTTTTAAGGCATGAATTAATTTGTTGTTCATGAAATTTTAGATTAGGGTTTATAAATTATGCAAGTTATGATTTTTATGAGTTTTTATGATTTAAACTTCAATATTATGATTTTTATCAGTTTTTATGAGATATTATTTTATACATGTTGCCACTCACAGTTTAATGTGTGGTCAAGGAGAAAGTAAACAGCTAGCCACTCACAATTAATGTGTGGTAAAGGAAGTTCAGTTTAAGTAAAGGACACACATAAGGTTAATTTTGAATCACCTTAAATTGAAGATAATTAATAAGGTTTGCTTGATTTTGATGCATGTCTTTATGAGATGATTGTATGTGAATCATAACATTGTTAAACCGGATAATCACGTAAAATGTAAGAGGACTTGCATCAAAACTCTTGGAACGTATATACCTTGAGTATGAACAGTGGGGGGGGGAGTCTTATGGAACAGTGATCTATGACTTCTAATTGGAGTACAAGACGTTGTACTCTTTTATATTTATAATCAGCTGGAATGGCGTCACTTTATGTGGCATAGTAATACCTTCTTGGATTTGCTCCCAAGTTGGTGCCCGATAGGGCGATGATTTTTAATGAGGAAACCCGTTTGATGCAGGATCGATAAATTTAAAAGATAATAATTAATTTAGTTGAGTCTATGCACAGCTGAAAGGTTGTTAGAGGTAAGTTATGTGTATGTTTTATTTCTTATTGTTCTGTTGCATAGTCTTTAGTAGTTATGTACTCAGCTTTGCTGACTGTTTGTTTTGTGTGCATGGCTTTGTCTTGGACTTGGCCCTACAATGAACCACTCGTGGTGAGTAGTTGTCTAGTAAAAGAAAAGATGCAGGTACAAGTGGGCATATGTCATTTCGTGATGGGCAGGAGTGAGAGCGCTTGCTGTGTTTTGTAGCTTTATATATTATTGCTTATGAAATACTAACTATTGCTTGGATATTGTTTTATTTCCTAAAGACTTTTAGTTTTGGTTTTTAAGGGACATTAATATGGTTCCGAGGTGTAATAAAGTTTTAAAGTTGATTTTTATTTTGAGACTTGTTTTGAAGTTTAGTTTTAGATTGGTTTTGAGTTTTAAGACTTCCGTTGTAGTACTTTGATAAATGCCTTAGTCGTTATCACGGTAGCGGTAATACTTTGGTTTTTCCATACTTAGAAGTTTTAATATATATATATAATCTTTAATATTTATAACATGTTTTCCGGAAAAATAAGAAGTAAGAAGTTAGGAAAATCCAGGGTGTTATAACTGGTTACCAGAGCTTAGATTTTGAAATAAAATAAATTTTACTTTTGGGGGTACCCAAAGTTTTGCTTTTTCGAAAGAGAATTTCTTATTTTGGCAAGTTTTTGAATATGGAAATTTTCTAAAAATAGTAATTTCCGAAAATGGAAAGTTTTAAAAAATAAATTATGTGTACAGGTACGCAAGGAATTCAAGTATGTATTATGTGTTATTGCTTTAACACCGTGTGGTGAGCTTGGGTTGGAAGTTTGGGCATGTAGGATAGACTTTATTTCTTTTCTTTCATGCATTAAAGTTCATGTTTTAAGGTGTTGCTAATGTGAATAGTTGGGTTTGAAGGAAATTGTATGTTAGCCACAAGACCCCTTTTGTAGAACTGCTAGTTTGTTTTGTTTCGTTTTGTTTTGCTTTGGGAAGGATGGATCATTAGTCTTAAGTTTGTGCAGGATGTCATATAGTATGCCTTGTAAAGATACGCAAATAGGAACTTTGGAGAAGAAAGACTACGAAAGTCCACCTCAATGTGTCTGGAAAATACGGTTCTACTGTTGGTATATGAGTACTGTGTTGAAGTTTCCACACTGGGATCAGCCCCGACCATGTGTCAGCCCTGATCGTTAGGTGCTTGCCCGACCGTTCACCCTATCAAGAAATCAAGGCAAACTTTAGTGATTTCACTTGCCTGGAGGACTTCCGAACTATTCTAAGTATAAGGATGCAGTTGGCCAATGGAGTTGTGATTGGAGATTCTTGGAGGGGTACATTGCTAGGAAAGAGCAGGAGTATCAAGAAATGAATGCAAGTGATGAGACCCCGCCCACACCAAGCCTAGAAGGTAGCCAAGGAAGTGCAGACCTGATGGTGAAGGAGACTACTACGGGTTCGGAGACTGATGAGTCAAGGGATAGTTTGTGTTATGAAATCGAGAACCCAGACCCAGTAATTCCGGTGTATGTTGATTTGGTAACCGACTCCGAAGAAGATGAAGAAGAATCAGATCCTGAGGAAGAAATAGAAGAAGAAGAAATAGAGGAAGAAATGGAGGTTGACACTAATATTGACCCCGAATTCATACCAAAGAAATATGTGATGTCAAGAGACAAGAAAGACAATGTTAATGTTTAGAGACTTTGTTTAGATCTTATTTAGCTATTGTTGTTTAATGTTTCTGATGTTTATTTGAACAAATTAAGTTATTGTTTACATTTGTTTGAATATGTGGCAGTGAGCCATAGGAAATGATAAGAGGAGTTAAGTAATAAATTTCTTTTATGAAATAAAGCCTCAAGTAGAATAGAACCAAGGGGATTACTTTTATTTCTTATGTGCTTTATTTTTATTTTTTAATGGTTGTGTAAAACAATCAAAACAAAGTGAATCATTCGCTCTAAAATAATGAAACTTCTTTTATGAAACAAAATGAGAAATTGTTTTATGGTTTAAGTTTATGTTGTCCTAACTTACAGTTAGACATAATTTAATATAAAGGTATTTTCCTCTACAGGAGAAATAGAATGGTTGAACGTAACAACAATCTGCTGAATGAAGTAGTGAGGCAATTAGCTACTGTACCTGAACAGTTAGCTGCCAGAGGAAATGGAAATGGCAGTGACCCTGTTGGGGAATTTTTTAAGAAGATTTCTCAAAGTAAGCCACCCACTTACCAAGGAGAGCATAATCCAACTATTCTAGAGGGATGGTTGAGAGAGTTTAATAAGTTGTTTGGGGTAGTAGAGTGTCCAGAGGAGCTTAAAGTGAACCATGTTGTTTACTATCTGAGAGCAGAAGCTGATCTATGGTGGTCACAAAATGAGCCTGTAATAAGGGCTTTACCCGGATTTAATTGGTATATATTTCAGGAGCAAATTCGTAATAAGTTATGTTGTGGGGTCGTTTACCCCAATACGTGGCCCAACGACTGGGTGACACGTGGCCCAATAACTGGGTGACACGTGGCTCAATGATTGGGTGACACGTGGCCCAATACGGGAGTGACGCATGGCAATATCAAGTCAGATGAAGAAGGAATGACACATAAATCTACAGGTTAAAGCCCATCACTATGAGGCCCACCAAGTTAACCTAGCAGTCAATCCAACGATCACAGATGTGACACGTGCCCACATCTTAGACATGGTGCAATTCTCGAGAAGCCTATAAATAGGTCCCTTTTTACTGCTTTAGGGGACAGATTTACGTTAGAAAACAGAAGCATTCATAATTAAGACTTTCTCTGTCTACGGCTAGAGTTTCTCTCTCTAGATTAATGTTAATTGATTGATCAAACTGAAATTATTTATTGAATATTTGATTATATAAAAGTAAATCACTCTGTGTTGTAGCATTGTATTTGAGTCCACACATCTCCTTCGATATTATACAAATTTCCCTAAAACAGGTGGCGCCGTTTGAGGGGAGAGGATACTATACAATGGCATCACAGGGTATCCCTACATAAGGTATTTCAACTTCTAGGATACGGCATCCTCCTAGGGAGCACAATCCCCAAGACGAGGAGGTGTTAGTGGAGGATGAACCTTCAACCAGTGATGAGGAGGATGACCAACCTCCTCGAAGGGAGCAGAAGGCCCCCCAAGGGGAGGCTCAGTCTGAGGACCATTACCCCACAAAGGAAGCTCCGGTATCCATGGCGGAGTTGAAAGAGATGATGTCTGAATTTAGGCACTCGCTTGTATCTCAAGTGAAGAGCTTGGTTCTCCATTCCACTAAGATCCCCAAGGCTAAAACTAAGTCCAAGACCAAAAAAAGCGGTGGGGATAAAAATTCCAAAGCGAGGTCGACTGGAAAAAAGCTGCTCAACGTGATAGATAAGCGAGGATGACTCGGAAACCCCAGAGGGAGTTATCACAAGACTTTTTGGATGCTAGGGATTACCTGCATGCCAAGAGGTTGGAAAAAGAGATGGGTGCGGCCGCTTCTGAAGCAGCATCCACTGCTTTGATACTGACACGGACATCAATCCTCGCTGGGGGCAATAGACTCACCATTACGAACGACACCGAACGGCCTCACCTATCCCGAGAAGTACAGAGCTTCATCACCTGATACGCATATCAATGAGCAAAACTTCGAGGGTTTGGGTTTGATTGAAGGTGGAAAACAAGAAGCAACCTTGGGGGAGTTAGTGGCTTATGGAGACACAAGGCTTCTTGGGTTGACTAGGGTGGATTTTTACGTGTGCATGGTGACATGCACAAGCTTATTCACGTAAATGTAAAGCAAGTATAGTTAGTAGTTTAGAAGTGTTGAGCTATATGGGTTTTCTTCCCACGTCATTTGATAGGGTTTTACCATATGGTGTTTTGTTATTTTCTTGATTAGTTTATGAGTCAAGGTTGATGGAATCAAGCATGAGAAACACAAAAATGGAGGTTTCTTGAAATAAAGATTGAATCTTGAAGAGTTTCTTGAAGTTCTTGAAATCGGAAGTCCAACAAAAATCAACGAGAATCAACGCAATGCATATGGCGGGATTTTTGAAAGATTTTTGAAGTTGTGGGCAACGTTGTCAACGCGGGATTTTGTGTTGTTTGACTTGGTCAACCTAGGGTTGTTATTCGGATATATGGTGGTTAGATTTGATTTGCAAAATATCTAAGATTTAGACTAGAAATCAGATTACAAAATATATGGTGCAAAGATATGTATCCGGTTTTGTTAGGATTTTCTTGTTATCCTAATCTTAGTTTGTTATACCATATATCTAAGGTAGTTAGGATATGTTTAGATTTCTGAAATATTGTGTGATATGTTTAGCCTATAAATAGGATGTAAAATACATCAATAAAATTCAGATTAGAGAGATTAAACACAAAGTGTTTCCGGTTTTCTTTTGTTTCACGAAGTAAACAATTTTTGAGAGTTTCTTGTGAGAAATTCGAATTGAGTGAGTGGTGCTTTGCTTTATCTCACGTGAGGATAGTTCTTAGGATTTGAGGGTGCTTTGCTTTAATCAAATTCTATCAATTATTCGCCTTAGAAGTTCGAATTTGTGGTGCGTTGCTTTATCAAATTTGAAGTCTAAGTTTCTTTGTGTGAGTGGCGTTTGTCTATAACAAAATTCACATCAACTTTTGGTGCTTTCGTTGAGAGGTTCATTCAATCTCAAGTGTTCAATATCAATTATCATGGCTCAAGAAGGTGGAGACGAAAATCCACAAGGATTCACGAAGGGTTTGAGCTTGGCTCAAGCAAAAGAGCTACGTATGCAAGGGGAGATTGACGAGTTAAAGGCTCGTTTAGATGAAGTCCTAACCATTATGGCTTCTACCAAGAAAACTCCTACCAAATCTAAACAAGAGGAGGGCTCATCATCAAGTGAAAGTGAGCAAGAAAGTGTGAGGAGTGTACGTAAACCAAAAAAGGGATACTCATCAAGTTCTAGTGACGATGAGGAACCAAGATCAAGGCACAAACATAAGGGAAAGATGAGGGATGATGATCGAAATCTTAAACTCGAAATTCCTGAGTTTAATGGAGGTATGGATCCTGAAAAATTTCTAGATTGGATTCGTAGGGTTGAAAGGATTTTTCGTTACAAAGAATATGATGATCATAAGTCCTATAAATTGGCGGAATTAAAACTCACTTCCTATGCAAGTTTATGGCTTGAGGGTTTACAAAGAAAGAGAAGGAAAGAAGGTAGATCAAAAATATCTTCATGGTCCAAATTGAAAAGGGAGATGAGGAAACGTTTTGTTCCTCAAGATTTCGAACAAAACAATTTCATCAAGATGCATACATTAAAACAAGATAGAAAAACGGTTGATGAGTACATTGTGGAGTTTGAAAAATTGATCATGATTTGTGATTTAGAAGAGAAGGAGGACCACAAAGTGGCTCGTTTTGTGGCTGGTCTAGATGAAAATATAAGGGAGAAGGTCGAATTACAACCTTATTGGACCTTTGATGAAGTTTGTAGAGTGGCAGCAAGGGTTGAGAAACAAGTTGCACGCAAAACAAAGACATACTTCAAAACCTATGATTCTAAAGAAAAGCGTGATACTTTTCCTCAAAAACCAAACTTTGATAAGGTTACTAAACCCCCTTTCATCAAGGATAAGAGTTCATCTTCAAAGCCCCAAAGTAGTGATTCACGCATTGTGTGTTTCAAGTGTAAAGGGCAAGGTCACATTCAAAGAGATTGTCCTCATGCTAGGGTTACAACAACTCGAAATTGGGTAGATGGGGAAGGCCTTGAAGAAGAGGAGGAGATGTATGGGGATGAGGGAGAGGAAGAGTATGGCAATGATGAAAATATGGAGGAAGACACGGAGGAAGTCCAACCAGAAACACAAGGTCAATCCTTAGTGTTACGTAGGGTATTACAAACTCAAGGTGCGCAACCTTTGGAGAGTCAAAGGGATAAGATTTTTCTCACAAGGTGTAATGTTCAAGGCAAGCTTTGTGATGTAATCATAGATACTGGAAGTTGCACAAATGTAGTATCTACGTTGTTGGTGGAAAAGCTCGCAATTCCTACAAAGATACATCCTCAACCATACAAGCTACATTGGCTTAGCAACACAAGTGATGTTAAGGTAAACAAACAAGCCTTGATTGCGTTTAAAATTGGTAAATTTGAGGATCAAGTACTTTGTGATGTTTGTCCTATGGATGCTTGTCACATATTATTGGGTAGGCCTTGGCAATATGATCGTTTTGTGAAGTTTAATGGGAGGACAAATGTTTATATTGTGCGTAAGAACCCTAATGAAAAATCATATGCATTAAAACCCTTGATGATTTCTAAACCTAAAACAAGCATGGGTAATTCTAAAGGTGTTTTGTTGGTGGGTGGAAAGGAGTTAGAAAGGGAGTTGAAAACAAGTTCTATGTCTTATATGTTGTTAGCCAAAGAGGTACAAGACGAAGCCCCAGAAATTCCTAGGGTTTTGCATCCTATGTTGAATGAGTTTTCAGATGTGTTTCCTAATGAGTTGCCACCAGGATTACCACCAATAAGAGGGATTGAACATCAAATTGATCTTATTCCTGGGTCTCAAATTCCTAACAAGCCTGCATATAGATGTAATCCAGAGGAGACAAAGGAGATACAAAGGCAGATTGAGGAATTAATGGAGAGGGGATACGTGAGAGAGAGCATGAGTCCATGTGCTGTGCCTACATTAATAGTACCTAAGAAGGATGGGACGTGGAGAATGTGTATTGATTCAAGGGCAGTTAACAATATAACCGTCAAGTATAGGTTTCCTATACCTAGATTGGATGATTTGCTAGATGAATTACATGGTTCTCAATTATTTTCAAAGATTGATTTAAGGAGTGGATATCATCAGATTAGAATGAAGGAGGGTGATGAATGGAAAACAGGTTTTAAAACAAAGCTAGGGCTTTATGAATGGTTAGTCATGCCTTTTGGGTTAACTAATGCACCTAGTACGTTTATGAGGTTGATGAATGAGGTCTTAAAGCCATACATTGGTAAGTTTGTAGTGGTATATTTAGATGATATTTTGGTGTATAGCAAGAGTGTTAATGATCATCTAAGCCATCTAAGGAGTGTGTTTGGGACATTACGAGAACAAAAGCTCTATGCTAAGCTCGAAAAGTGTTATTTCATGGTACCAAGTGTGACGTTTTTGGGGTATATTGTGTCCAAAGATGGGGTTTCTGTTGATCCATCTAAAGTGGAAGCTATAAAATCATGGCCAACACCAAAGAACGTGACTGAAGTACGTGCTTTTCATGGGTTAGCTTCGTTCTATAGGAGGTTTGTGAAGAATTTTTCATCTGTTGTTGCTCCTATAACCGAATGCATTAAGAAGGATAAGCCTAAGTTTGAGTGGACTAAGGGGGCACAAGAAGCTTTTGAATTGATTAAGAAGTTGCTTTGTAACACACCTATACTAGCCTTACCAGATTTCTCTAAACCATTTGAAGTAGAGACGGATGCAAGTGGGGTTGGAATTGGTGCTGTTCTAGTCCAAGGGAAGAGGCCAATTGCTTACTTTAGTGAGAAGTTGAATGGTGCTAAACTGAACTATTCTACATATGACAAGGAGTTCTATGCCATTATTAGAGCTTTGGATCATTGGAGTCATTATTTAAGGCCTAATCACTTCATATTACATTCTGATCATGAAGCTTTGAAGCACATTAATGGTCAACAAAAATTGAATCCAAGACATGCTAAATGGGTTGAATTTTTGCAATCTTTTCACTTCTCTTCAAAGTACAAAACGGGGAAGTCTAATGTTGTTGCTGATGCTTTGTCAAGAAGGTATACTTTGCTTGGTGTTTTGAACTTTAAGTTGCTTGGGTTAGAGTTGATAACACAATTTTACGAGCAAGATGGTGATTTTGGACCAATAATGGCGCAACTTTCAAAGGGGTCTATGAGTTCCTATGTGCTACATGATGGGTTTTTGTTTAAAGGTAATCTATTGTGCATACCTAAGTGTTCTATACGTGAGTTGCTAGTAAGGGAGGCTCATGGAGGAGGTATTGCTGGACATTTTGGCATTACAAAGACACTAACCATGTTGCAAGAACATTTTTATTGGCCAAAGATGATTGTTGATGTTGAGGCCATAATTGCTCAATGTGCTACTTGTCAAAAGGCAAAGGCAGCCTTTCATCAAGGTTTTTATACTCCATTGCCAGTGCCAGAGGGACCTTGGGAAGATGTTTCTATGGATTTCATTGTAGGGTTACCAAGGACAGCAAGGGGAAAAGATGCTATTATGGTAGTGGTTGATAGATTTTCAAAGATGGCTCATTTTACACCATGTCACAAGACAGATGATGCTATGAATGTGGCTGATTTATACTTTAAAGACATCATAAGGTTACATGGGGTTCCAAAGACTATTGTAAGTGATAGAGACACAAAGTTCATGAGCTACTTTTGGAAGTCACTTTGGAGGTTAATAGGTACGAAACTTTTGTTTAGCACATCTTATCATCCTCAAACAGATGGCCAAACAGAAGTCACTAATCGAACACTAGGGGTGTTGTTGCGTGGTTTGGTGAGTAAAACACAAAAAGATTGGGATTTGAAGCTTGCTCATGCTGAATTTGCTTATAATAGGTCACCTACTTATGCTACTAAGCACTCACCTTTCGAGATTGTCTATGGAGTTAATCCTAAGTTACCAATTGATTTTGTAAGTATTCCTAAAGGGGAGTTGGTACACAAAGATGCCAAGACTAAGGTTGAGTACATGCAAAAACTTCATGCAGAAGTAAGGGCTCGAATTGAGAAGGTTAATGATATTTACAAGGCACGAGCAAACAAACATAAATCACAACATGTCTACAAAGAAGGGGATTTGGTTTGGTTACACTTGAGGAAGGAAAGATTTCCAAATCAAAGGAAGAATAAACTTATGCCTCGTTGTGATGGACCGTTCAAGATCATAAGTAAAGTGGGGGATAATGCTTATAAATTGGAATTACCAGGAGAATATGGAGTCCATGCTACTTTCAACATTGGTGATTTAGCTCCTTATGTTCCTGATGACCAACTTCGAGGTTTGAGGACAAACTCTTTTGAAGAAGAGGAGGATGATACGCATATCAATGAGCAAAACTTCGAGGGTTTGGGTTTGATTGAAGGTGGAAAACAAGAAGCAACCTTGGGGGAGTTAGTGGCTTATGGAGACACAAGGCTTCTTGGGTTGGCTAGGGTGGATTTCTACGTGTGCATGGTGACATGCACAAGCTTATTCACGTAAATGTAAAGCAAGTATAGTTAGTAGTTTAGAAGTGTTGAGCTATATGGGTTTTCTTCCCACGTCATTTGATAGGGTTTTACCATATGGTGTTTTGTTATTTTCTTGATTAGTTTATGAGTCAAGGTTGATGGAATCAAGCATGAGAAACACAAAAATGGAGGTTTCTTGAAATAAAGATTGAATCTTGAAGAGTTTCTTGAAGTTCTTGAAATCGCAAGTCCAACAAAAATCAACGAGAAACAAAGCAATGCATATGGCGGGATTTTTGGAAGATTTTTGAAGTTTTGGGCAACGTTGTCAACGCGGGATTTTGTGTTGTTTGACTTTGTCAACCTAAGGTTGTTATTCGGATATATGGTGGTTAGATTTGATTTGCAAAATATCTAAGATTTAGACTAGAAATCAGATTACAAAATATATGGTGCAAAGATATGTATCCGGTTTGTTAAGATTTTCTTGTTATCCTAATCTTAGTTTGTTATACCATATATCTAAGGTAGTTAGGATATGTTTAGATTTCTGAAATATTATGTGATATGTTTAGCCTATAAATAGGATGTAAAATACATCAATAAAATTCAGATTTGAGTAATTAAACACAAAGTGTTTCCGGTTTTTATTGTTTCACGAAGAAAACAAAATTTTGAGAGTTTCTTGTGAGAAATTCGATTGAGTGAGTGGTGCTTTTGCTTTATCTCACGTGAGGATAGTTTTAGGATTTGAGGGTGCTTGGCTTTAATCAAATTCTATTAATTATTCGCCTTAGAACTTCAAATTTGTGGTGCGTAGCTTTATCAAATTTGTGCTCTAAGTTTATCTTTGTGTGAGTGGCGTTTGTTTATAACGACATTCACATCATCATCCAAACAAGGGGTATGAAGAAGAGGAAGTGGAATATATCCCGGAGCATCATCAATCCCATCAGGAACCAAAAGCGAAACGTGAAGTGGTACCCTCGCATACGCCAACAAACAATCAGCTTCTCACCCCGACCATGGGGTGGAAGTCTCCCTTCTCAGTTGCCATCCTAACTGGTCCTAAATTAGGAAAGGTTAAGGCTCTCAATATGGATCCCTATGATGGAACAACTGATCCGGATGATCACTTGTCCACTTACAAGCATTTGATGTATGCTCAGTCGGTTGATGATGCCACCTGGTGTAAGTATTTCCCTGCTACTCTGAAGGGGGTAGCTCAGCGTTGGTTCAGCACTTTACCTAAAGGTAGCATTAACAATTTCACTGAATTAAGTATGATCTTCTCTCATCACTTCATGGCAAACAAGCATGAAAGGAAGACAAGTATGCACCTAGGGAAGGTGATACAAGGTCCTAACGCAAGTTTGAGATCATATGTAAAGAGGTTCAATTTGGAAATGCTGTAAATACCTGATGTTTCTGAAGGGGTGGCCTTTGACAACTTTGTCAAGGGATTATATTCTTCATTGTTTAAGTTTGATGTGGTGAAGAAGGGCATCCAAACCCTTTCGGAGATTTTGATGGAAGCCGAATCATACATTCATGCTACTGAGAACTGCTCCACAACCAAAGCCGAAAAAGATGAGAAGAAAGAGAAGTCTCACCCCAAGGCATCTGAGCCTAGCCCGGCCAAGAGGAAAGACGAGAAAAGATAGGGTGTGTGGATCATTGGAAATTCCACAAAGGGACACCCCACCTAACCCACAAAATAGGGCTAGGTCGTACGAACCTGCATATGAGTTTACCAAGGACTCATACCACATCCTGATGGAAATTAAGGACAAGTTCGAATTTGAGGCTCCTCAACCACTGAGAGGGCCAACCTGCTTCCGAAACAACAACAAATATTGTCATTATCATAAGGATGTAGGCCATGATACCAATGATTGCAATAACCTGAAAAGGTTGTTAGACAAGTTGGCAAGGAAGGGTATGCTGGATCAATATGTCATAAAGTTGAAGTATAAGTTTCAAAGAAAAGGCACAGACAAGGCGACTAATGACCCTGACACCGACTCGGATGTAGTGCATGTGATTGCTGGGGGATTTGCCTCTAGAGGTCCTACCATAAAAGGGACGAAGGAATATCTGAGAAATCTTTCCCAATTGGGGGTTCCCAGCAAAAAACAGAATGATGAAGACTTCCCTGATGTTATGATCTGTGAGAAAGATAGGGGTGAGGTGAGAACTCCCCATGATGACCCTCTAGTGGTTGAAATGAAGGTAGCAAATCTGCGAGTCAGACGAATCCTTATAGATACTGGCAGCTCAACAGACACCATAAGTATGGCCTGTTTGGAGAAGCTGAAATTCCCTGAAAATACTCTCTAGCCAATAAGACATCCAATTATTGGTTTTGGGGGCGGTATAATTCATCCTGTTGGCTCGGTTACCCTGCCATTAAGGGTGGGTACCAAGGAGCAACCAAAAAATCTCTTTGTGAGATTTCTTGTAGTTAATGAGCAAATGGCCTATAATATCATTTTGGGGAGACCCACCTTGAATTCAATCAAAGCAGTAGTAGTTCCTCACCTTATGTTGATGAAATTTGTTTGTAATGATGGGACAATCGGCACTCTACGAGGTGATCAATAGACTGCAAGAGAGTGCTACTTGACGATTCTAAAGGCATCAACCCCTAGTCAGGCCAAAGAGAATGCACCGCAGGCCAAGAAGTGGAAAACAGATGAGATTGAGCCTAAGCCGGTTATGATCATTCGTGATATGTGCATACCAGATGAGTTGAGGCCTCAGCCAGCGGGGGAGTTTGTTGAGGTTTGCTTAGAAGAAGCAAGACTTGACAGGGTTCTCAAGGTGGGACAAGTACAGGCTCCCGAACAGCAAGAGAAAATGGTAAATTTATTGAGGGAATTCAACGATGTGTTTGCCTTCCATGTGAGTGAAATGTCGGGCATAGATCCCGGGGTAATGGTTCATCGCCTTGAAGTCAGGCCGGATGCTAAACCTGTTAGACAGAAGAAGAGAAACCATGGAGAGGCAAGAAACAAGGCAGCAGCCGAGGAGGTCCAGAAGTTGTTGGACGTGGGTTCATTCGTACATGAGACTATCCTGACTGGGTTGCCAATGTGGTCTTAGTGCCAAAGCCCAATGGGACATGGCGTATGTGCGTTGACTATACCAACTTGAACAAGGCATGCCCCAAGGACAGTTTCCCTTTGCCTACAATTGATCATTTGGTTGATTCGACAGCGGGGCATGCCCTGATGAGCTTTATGGACGCAAACTCAAGGTTTCATCAAATTCCTTTATGGCCCGATGATCAAGAGAAAAAGGCTTTTGTGACCGAATATGGACTATACTGTTACAAGGTGATGCCCTTTGGTTTGAAAAATGCACCAGCCACGTTCCAAAAGCTCGTCACCAAGGTCTTTAAAGATCAGCTGGGAAGAATTGTTGAAGCCTACATTGATGACATTATTGTAAAAAAGTACAGGAAAGGAGGATCATGTGAATGATTTGAGAGAAACTTTTGAAAACCTTCGCAAACTAAATCAGAAAAAGTGTGTTTTTGGAGTGGATTCTGGAGAGTTTCTTGGATTTTTGATTGATCAAAGAGGAATTGAGGCCAATCCGGACAAGATACAAGCTGTCACTAATATGACTTCCCCACGCACTGTGAAAGAAGTCCAACGGTTGACTGGATGTCTGGCTGCACTTGGTAGGCTTTTGTCTAAGTTTGGAGACAAGTGCCACTTTTTCTTCGACACTATTAAGAAGAAAGCAAAGTTCGAATGGACGGAGGATGCTGAACAAGCCTTGATACGCCTAAAATCTCATTTACATACCTTACCACGGCTTGTCAGTCCCTTGCCCAAGGAACCCCTTTATATGTATCTTGCATTTTCAGAGTGGTCGGTTAGTGCACTTCTGGTGGCAGAAAGGGAGGGGGTCCAGATGCCAGTCTATTTTGTAAGTCATGTCCTCAGAAATGCGGAGCTAAGGTATTCCGAGGTTGAAAAGTTTGGTCTGGCACTTTTCATGGCATGAAAGAAGTTGAGGCCATATTTTATGGCACACCGCATTGTCATATATACTGATCAGCCGTTAAAGCTACCATTCACCAAAATGGAATCTTCGGGAAGGATGCTCAATTGGGCAATAACACTGCGAGGGTTTGACTTGGTATTTGAACCTCGAAAAGCTATAAAGGGGCAGGCGTTGGCGGATTTCATAGCAGAACTGACAAGGCCTCAATTCCCACCAAACCTTTCAAGGGTATGGAAAGTCCATGTTGATGGGTCCTCCACCCAAAATGGCTGTGGAGCAGGGCGGGTTTGCGAATCTCCAGAAGGAGATAAGTATGAGTACGCTTTTCGCTTCAAATTCCATGCCTCCAACAACGAGGCGGAGTACGAAGCTGTTTTGGCAGGAGTTCAGATGTGCAAAGCGGCAGGTGCCGAAGAAATTGAAGTGATTTCTGATTCACAATTAGTCGTAAGTCAAGTTAATGGAGAGTATGAAGCTAGGGATGATACCATGGCTCGGTATTTGGAACTTGTAAAGGGGGAAACCAAGGTTTTGAAACATTTCTTTATCACACAAGTACCCAGATCTGAAAATCATCAGGCGGATGCCCTTTCAAAATTAGCTTCTTCAGCACTTTCCGACACCCCAGGGCAGTATTCTGGGAAGTTAAACAACAAAGAAGCATTGATGTATTGGAAGTCCAGGTGCTGGATAGGACTTCCACATGGATGAATGATATCTAGGCATACAAGTTGAATGGCACACTACCAGCTGATCGGAATGAAAGTAAAAGAGTAAAAAAGAACGCTGAAAGGTTTGAGATTATCAATGGGGAGTTGTTCAAGCGAGCATACTCCAAGCCCCTGCTTAAGTGTATCACACCAGAGGCTGGACGGGAAGTTCTTGATGACTTGCATAGAGGGGTATGCAGCAACCACATAGGTGGAAGGGCCCTAGAAGAAAAGGCATTAAGGCTTGGTTATTTTTAGCCAACCCTAAGCGAGGATGCAATGAGGATGGTGAGGTCATGTGACAAATGTCAAAAGCAAGCCCCATCTATCCATCAACCAGCACACGTTCTAAACCCCATCGATAGTCCAATACCTTTTGCAAAGTGGGGAATGGATATCTTGGGTCCCTACCCTCCGGCGTTTGGACAAAGAAAGTATGTTTTCTGTGGCAGTCGACTATTTCATGAAGTGGGTCGAAGCCAAAGTAGTAAAGAATATCAGAACGAGTGATGTGATAACGTTCATCTGGAAGTTCATTCTAACTAGGTATGGTATGCCTCAGGCCATGGTGTTTGACAATGGTAGGCAGTTTGAGACAGATAAGTTAAAAGTCTGGTTAGCTGATCAAGGTGTATCAAGTTACTTTGCCTCAGTAGGTTACCCGCACGCAAATGGTAAAGTAGAGTCATTTAACAAAATCATCACTGTGGGAATTAGAAAGAAGTTGGAGAAGGCGAAGGGTTTATGGGCAGATGAGCTGCACAATATTTTATGGTCAATACGTACAACAGCTAAGAACTCCACTGGGGAGACACCCTTTCTCCTGGTGTATGGGGCAGAAGCAGTCTTACCAATCAAGCTATGTGAGTCAACCCTTCGCGTAATGTTGTATGACGAGGAGGCCAACTGGGAGGCCATGAAGATTGCATTAGATTTGCTAGCAGAAACAAGGGGCAATGCCACCCTAAGGCATGAGATATATAGGTTAAGAATGACTTGGGCATACCAGAAGAAGGTTAAAATTCGGCCGCTCAGAAAGGGGAATTTTGTATTGCGCAAGATGGAAGCCGTAGGGCGAGCCAATGAGGAAGGGAAGTTAACTCCGAACTGGGAAGGACCATACCGTATTGTTGAAGAAATTCGGGACGGGACATACCGTTTAGAAACGACAAATGGAGTACTAGTCTTAAGGACTTAGAATGCTGCTAATTTAAAGAAATACCATTTCTAGCATGCCTTAGATGTTGTTTTACAACTAGGCAGTCCGGAAACCTTAAAGCCAAAGATGATGCTTGGCAGCTAGGCCTCTTTTTGTATTTTCCTTAGATGTTTTGTA
Source organism: Suaeda aralocaspica (assembly GCA_016808085.1). Lineage (NCBI taxonomy): Eukaryota > Viridiplantae > Streptophyta > Magnoliopsida > Caryophyllales > Amaranthaceae > Suaeda > Suaeda aralocaspica. The sequence continues at coordinate 113,477 of PYUH01000678.1, read as the reverse complement.
CTTAGCCATTTTGATGAATAAATTCGTTTACCCATGTCATCTTGAAGAATTTGAATGCATGGTATGGTTTACTTAGTTAAAATAAATGCATAATTGATTCCGTTTTTGTTCATCACTTAGGTGCTAAATATACAGGATAAATAGAGAAGTTCATAGTGATCCCCTGAATAATTACAGCCACTCACAGAGAGCCGCTCAGACAACATAGTTTCCTCCCTATCATAACAATAAGAGAAGGACACCGATAGTCCGGAGACCTCCAAATTTTGGCCACCCATGCCTTCTCGTCCCAAAGTTGGCTTAAATCTTGTTGGCCACGTAAGGCCAATAGGTAGCTGGCTTATTCAAGTCCTTACCCAGTGTCTAGAGACCGTGAGGGATATACGTTGCAGAGACCCAATTCGGCATATAGAAACCGAATTTATAGCAATATCAAAGTTCATTGCAAAGACCCAGTTCGGCATTTAGAAACCGAATTGATAGCAATATCAAAGTTCATTGCAAAGACCCAGTTCGGCATATAATAGCCGAATTGATAGCTATATCAAACTTCACTCCAGAGATCCAATTCGGTATACAGAAGCTGAACTGGTAACAAATTCCAAATTCATTACAGAAACTCAAGTCGGTATACAGAAACTGAATTGGTAGCGGATATAATGCATTCCCCAACAAACTTATTCAGAAACTAAAAGGCCGAATTGATCCGGTGTTTATGGAACTATCCACTCGGGATCTGAACACCGAAGAGTTCACGAGTTTACTAACTCTACACGTTGGTGTAAGGGATGTGACCAACACTGATGTGTCAATACGGATTACGAATGCATCCCTATACTTGAAAAGTGTTAAAACTGAAATTGCTGAAGGTTTCAGCCATACACACTCCCTTGATCAACACAATCTAGTTTAGGGACAAATATGGTAGTAAACTAGATTTATTGTTGGGGGCATGGAGACTGACACATTCACCAATTTCAGGGGCAACAATATGCCAAGGGATGGTTTACTTGGCAAAATTCAAAGTTTACAAGGACAAAGGGTTAAACTATGTGGAATGCTGAGTGATCATCCTTACTTCAGAAATTCAAATGCTAAAATGAAAACAAAATCTAGCATGCTGAATGATGAATTGCACTTGCAAGTTTTTGCGAAACAAAATGCAAAAATGAGTAAGCCCAGAAATATATGATAATGCCAAAAGTATACATCATATATATATATATAGCAGATGGAACGGTATTAAGAAACACCGAACTATTAATGTTCAAAAGTCTGGTGAGTGAATCACTAGACCAAATCATTGTCAAAAATTACAAAATGGTTATATAAAGACCAGCCAATACCCAAAGTTTGATAAAAGCTAAAAATATTAAATAGCTTGAACGAAGGGGGGAGGAGCTTCATTCTTCGTCTTCTTCCTCATCATCATCGTCCTCCTTGGGCTCCTGGAAGAAAGGCTCGGGTCGCCCGGCAGCATCTGCAGCAACCTTCAAGGGAGCCCAATCAAGATAGGGCTGGAACTATGAGAAGGCATTTTCAGGGAAAGCTTTTTCCCACACCACCTGAACCAGCTTCTGTTGAGCAATTTCAGCCTCCTGGACGGCGGCTGTGATCTTCATTGGGACGAGCAGGTTGGCGTGCTCGTGCTCCTTGACAGCTTGGTTCAGTGTCTCCTTCTCTTTAAGGAGGGATGCATTCTCCTTCTCTAAGTCATCGGCCTTTTCAGCCGATGCCTTCCATTGTTCAGCATTGGAGAGGGCGTCATCCCTCTCCTTTATGAAAGCATCCCTCTCAAGTTCCACCTCCCTACATCTCGCCTCGGCCTTAGCAAGTTCGGCCTGGAGGTTAACAATGCTGGCCGCCTGTGCATCCATGGTAGCACGAGAGGTTAGGTCAAGTTTACAAGTGCTAAACATGGCGGTATCAATCACCGTCTTTATCTCTCCCCAAGCCTCCTTAAGCTCTCGCTCAGTTCGGGCTTTCCATTCTTTGGCTGCATCTAGCCGAATGATAGCCTGCACATAACAAATTCAGTTAGAAGAATGGGAGAAATATATATTGATAAAGGACGAAAATGAATGGGTAAACATACCTCTACGAGAGCATACTGCATAGGGTTAATCGCCCCCTCATAGCAATTCTACATAGAGCTTAGGTATTAAGGGGGGACGATCTTCATGATCTCCTTGATGAGCTTTGGCCTTTCAGGGCCGGGGATGCCTTAAAGAGGACGAAGATAGTCACCCTCCTCTCCTTCGGTCTCTGCCGATTCTGCAATAGCCAAAGGCAGTGATTTAGAGTCATCAGGACCTTGCGATCCAACATCACTTGCTTCTGTAAGTAATGCTTGCACGCGGTCTATAAAGAACTTACCACCAACGCGGGCATAGAGATTATGTGCCAGTTCTTGCACAGACGAAGGGATGACTTCTTTGGCCCCTTGACTAATGCCGGCCAAAGCATCGGAGGAAGGAGTGGCAACCCCCTCTTTCCCCTTCCGGGAGACGCCAGTCAACACCACTGCTTCGGTTGAAGGAGCAGTAGTGGACACCTCCGCCTCCACGGCATCCCTCTGACGAGGTTTCTTGCTCTTTTTTGTAGAGGCCGAAATGGCCGGCCTCTTCTTGCTAACCTTCCTCATCACCTGGGAAGGGGCACCACTCTCCTGAAAAGAATACAAGAAACAAGAGATGAGAAAAAATCCTCTAACATAAGGACTCAATTCGGTATCTCTAATCCGAGTCAATAAAAAACTAATGTGTTTCATTAACACCCTACTCGGTATGCTAATAACGAATGGGAAAGATTTGGGTACTCCGCACATACATAATTCGGTACCCTAATGGAATAAGAGGATAAAACCAAAACTAAATCACTTCTTAACTTACCTGTTCAGCCTATGCATGCCGAATAGGGTGATTGCCAAATCACTTCACCAGCTTACCTGTTCGGCCTATGAATGTCGAACAGGGTGATTGTGAAATCACTTCACAACTTACCTGTTGGGCCTATGCATGCCGAACAGGGTGATTGTGAAATCACTTCACAACTTACCTGTTCGGCCTAGGCATGCGGAACAGGGTGATTGTGAAATCACTTCACAACTTACCTGTTCGGCCTATGCATGCCGAACAGGGTGATTGTGAATCACTTCACAACTTACCTGTTCGGCCTATGCATGCCGAACAGGGTGATTGTTAAATCACTTCACAACTTAACTGTTCGGCCTATGCATGCCGAACAGGGTGATTGTGAAGTCACCTCACTAAACTCTATGCAGCATATAGAAGCCGAATAGGGTGGCTGCATAAAAGTTTAAAATGCATGCTCATGGTCTACATATACCGAATGAGTACTTAAAAAAAAAAAAAAAGAAGCTCATTTTTAGGTAGCATGTCGAATACAAAACTACCCTTAAAACCTGGAATTGTTCAGAAGTATGAGCAAGATGAAAGTTACCTCGGTCACCTTGCGACGGTCCCGCCATTCCTGGTTCTTTAGCTCAAAAATCTCCTCCAAGTACTCATCACCCGTCTTTTCTCCCTTCTGGCTCGGGGTTAGTTGGCTCATTGCTTCGTCTGCAATCAACCAGGAATAATTGATTAACTAGGTAAAACTTTAACAAAAATTAGCAAGTATGAGAAGACTGACGGTATCTGGACTACCTCTAGGCATGCTCAAAGAAAGGCCACATGCCGACAAAAAAGTGCTGCTCCTAAACAAAGTAAAATCTGGCACCCACACCACTGGAACAAAAACTTTCTTGTTCCTACCTCCTCTCGTTTTCACAGTCACTTGCCAGTTACCGAAAAGCTTGTGTTCAAAAATAAAGTCAAATTTTGGATGAATGGGGGGAAGGTCTGGGTTCCTACCAACCAGAAAGGGGTTCTCAATCCACTCGTTCAGAGAGTCGGCCAGACCCTCTTGGATGATGTGAACGTAGAAGAAGCGGTGTCTCCACCTTTTCCATTTGTTTGGCTTGGAGGCTGTCATCATGAAGTTTTTCCTGGAAGAGATGACGTACCAGTCATCTCGCTCTGCGTCCACACACGTGATCGAATGCATATGGCAGAAAACAGCAAAGTCCAGGGGGATCCCCCTCTACTCACATGTGGCAATATAACCAAGAATGTTCGTCCAGGAGTTGGGGGTGAGTTGCCAGAGTGCAACTCGGTATCCCTCCAGGAGGGTAATGATAAAGGGATGAAGGGGAAATCTCAACCCTAGGTCAATAGCCGCCTCATATACTGGGACGGTCTTATCAGGAAGAACGATGATGGATGCCCCAGCAGGGGGCACCCTTATCTTAAAACCAGGTCCAAAGGCACACGCCCTCCTATAGACCTCTAACTCACTCTTGTAATGATCCCTAAAACTTTTCTCTAAGAAACAATTGCTGGGTGTATAGACTGGCTTGGATGACGATTCTCCTTCGTCGTCCTCACCATCCGCTTCACTTGAAGAAGATGAGGCTTCGGGCTCCTCCTTCTCAGGGGCCGGATACGGGTCAATCAAATGTTGTTGAGCAGCTGTAGAATTTAATAAAGGATGATACTCTTCTACCGATACGGCATCCGAAAATTCATGAGCAGGCACCCAGAAGCTGCCTGATCCTTCGGACACCCTGGCCATTTGCTTTGTCCGTGCCATCGAAGTACCCTGCATAGGTACAGGCACAAAAGCAATCCCATCAGCATAATGATCAATCATACAAAACTCTAATGTATGAAAAGGTCCGTATAAGAACGATTCCTCTGTCTCCATGGAAGGGTTTGACCTTTCAGGGGACGGAATCAGTCTGTAAGACTCAATGGGAGTGGAGGTGAGTAATTGACCAAAGGCACTAGATTCGGTGTCCGAATTAAAAGACATAAGTACTAAAATGAAATGTAAAGAAAAAGAATAGATGGAATGGTACCTGAGTGGATGGAAAAGGCATGATATAGGAATGCCGAGCCAAAGGATGGCCTTGAAGGAGAAATGTCAGTAAATTTGCAGGCTTGAAATGATGCGTTTCACACTTCTCTCTCTAAAAGGTTCACCACAGCTTCTCTCTCTTCAGCTCAGTAAATTCTCTCTCAAGAAATAAAAATGCAAGTAATGGAAAGTGGATGAAGATTGTTAGTATTTATAGGAAATGAAAAGAAGGTGAAAAGTTGCTGCTCATTTTCCCCCCAAAAAATTTGGATTACTCCATGGGCTTAGGCCCATGGGAGTCTTTGAGGCTTGTTCAAAAGGGGTTTAAAGTGGGGTCCAGGTCCAGTTCGACACCCCTTTTGAAGGGGCAAATGTTGTGGGGTTGTTTACCCCAAAACAAGGCCCAACGACTGGGTGACACGTGGCCCAATAACTGGGTGACACGTGGCTCAACGACTGGGTGACACATGGCCCAATACGGGAGTGACGCGTGGCAATATCAAGTCAGATGAAGAAGGAATGACACATAGATCTACAGGACAAAGCCCATCACTATGAGGCCCACCAAGTTAACCTAGCAGTCAATCCAACGATCACAGATGTGACACGTGTCCACATTTTAGACATGGTGCAATTCTCGAGAAGCCTATAAATAGGTCCCTTTTTACTGCTTTAGGGGACAGATTTACGTCAGAAAACAGACGCATTCATAATTAAGAGTTTCTCTGTCTAGGGTTAGAGTTTCTCTCTCTAGATTAATGCTAATTGACTGATCAAACTGAAATTATTTATTGAATATTTGATTATATAAAAGTAAATCACTATGTGTTGTAGCATTGTATTTGAGTCCACACATCTCCCTCAATATTATACAAATTTCCCTAAAACAAGTTATATACTGTGTTTCTTCAGAAACAGAAGGCTGAGGAGTTTCTAGAGCTTAAGATGGGAAGTATGTCTTTCACTGAGTACTATTCTAAGTTCATAGAATTGTCTAGGTTTGCTCCTGAGGCTGTAGCAACTGAGAGGTCGAAGGCTAGTCGTTTTGAGAGAGGGTTACCCTTAGACCTTCAGTCACAAATAGCTGGACAAATCTTTGAATCCTTGGATGATTTGTATGGTAGTGCAGCACACCTGTATGCCATAGACCAAAAGAAGAAGTAGGTCTAGAAGGAAGGTGAGATGAGGGAGAAAAGGAAGGATGATGGAGGAAACTTCAACCAACAAGGAAGTCATGGTGGGTATAAGAGACCTCGTTACAATAACAACTTCCAGGGTAATAGGGGAAACTTTGGGAGGCGTAATTCTGGAAATGGGAATAGAGCTCAGGTGGCTAGTCAAGGAGGGCATGTGTACTATTGCAAGAAGTGTCCTAACAATCACCTAGGAAAGGACTATGCAGGGAACCCAGTGACTTGTCGGTTGTATAACAAACTTGGACACCTTGAGTATGAGTGCTTCTCTAAAAACAAAGGAAAGGAGGGACGAAATTCTCAAGATAGGGGGAATTCAGCTGGGGGACAACAAAAGGGTTTCCAAGGAAATATGGGAGGAAAGGTGACACCCCATGCCAGGAGTAGGAATGGCAGTGGGAATGGAGGAGGACAGACTAAGACCTCAAACACTGGCAAGCTGAATGTGATGGCTCGAAGTGAAGTTGATGCTAATAAGGATTTGGTTACTGGTACTTTTTCTATTCACTCTCTCCCTGTTAAAGTTTTATTTGATTCTGGTGTAACGTACTCTTTTTTATCCACTAAGCTTCTAGAAAAGTTAAAACTTGTGTTGGGAAAAATAGATGCAATAGATATGTCAATAGTGTTTTCTTCATAACAAGAGGTACAATGTTCAAAGAGATTTCAGGATGTTCCTATTGAAATCGAGGAAGTGGAGTTTAAGGCAAACCTAATCGAGTTTGATTTAGGTAACTTAGAAGTGATCCTAGAAATGGATTGGTTGAGTAAACATAAGGCTGAAATTCTATGTGAACCACACAAGATCTCGTTGATGAATAAGGGCAAGAAGGTGAGCTATTGGAGGGCAGGAAGACCAAAACACAAACAGTGTCAATAATGAGTTTTGCTAAGTTTGTGAAGAAAGGTTTTCCCATTTACCTTTGTAGTGTGAGAGATGTGGATTATGTTGAGACTGCTAAGCCTGAGGATATTGAGGTAGTAAGGGACTTTCTTGACGTATTTCTAGAAGAGATTCCGGGGATGCCACCTAAGCGAGAGATTGACTTTACCGTAGACTTAGTCCCGGGAACAACACCTATTTCCAAAGCACCCTATAGGATGGCGCTTGCAGAAATGAGTGAGTTAAAGGAGCAGTTGCAAGATTTGTTGGAAAAAGGTTACATTAGGCCTAGTGCTTCACCTTGGGGAGCACTCGTACTGTTTGTGAAGAAGAAAGATGGGAGTTAGAGGTTATACATTGCTATAGAGAGTTGAATAAGGTGACAATAAAAAATAAGTATCCACTACCGAGGATAGATGACTTGTTTGATCAATTAAGAGGAGCCACTGTGTTTTCGAAGATTGATCTGAGATCAGGATACCATCAATTGAGGATTGCTAATGAGGACAGATCGAAAACAGCTTTTCATATGAGATATGGGCATTATGATTTCACTGTTATGCCTTTTGGGTTAACCAATGCGCCAGCAATCTTCATGGATCTAATGAATAGGATATTCCAACGATTTCTGGATAACTTTGTGGTTGTTTTCATTGATGACATCTTGGTGTACTCTAAGAGTAAAGAAGAACATGTGGAACATTTGAGCACAATCTTTATGACATTAAGAGAGCATGAGTTGTATGCTAAATTCTGGAAATGTGAGTTCTAGTTGGAGAAAGTAGCATTCTTGGGGCATATCGTGTCTAAAGAGGGAGTTGAAATAGATCCAGCCAAAATCGAAGCAGTTAAAGAGTGGCCTACACCTAAGAATGTAACAGATGTACGGAGTTTCTTGGGGTTAGCAGGTTATTATAGGAGGTTTGTGAAATACTTTTCAAGGATTGCTAAACCCATGACGTCGTTAATGAAGAAAGACTGTAAGTTCGAGTGGAGTGATAAGTGTGAAGAGGCATTACAAACCTTAAAAGAGCGTTTGACTACCACTCCAGTGCTGACTTTGCCAGATGGAATTGGCTCTTATGTGTATAGTGATGTTTCTAAAAATGGTTTGGGATGTGTGTTAATGCATAATAGAAAAGTTATTACATATGCTTCAAGGCAATTGAAACCATATGAGGTAAACTACCCTACTCACGATCTGGAGTTAGCAGCGATCGTGTTTGCTTTAAAAATATGGAGACATTAATTTTATGGGGTAAAGTGTAGGATATAGACCACAAGAGTTTAAAGTACTTTTTCACTCAAAAGGATTTAAACATGAGACAGAGGAGATTGCTTGAGTTAATCAAGGATTATGACTTAGATATCCAATACCATGAAGCGAAAGCAAATGTGGTAGCAGATGCTTTAAGCCGTAAAACGAAGCATGGAGTGAATGCCTTGGTGGTTGCTAATGAGCTATGTAAGAATATAGAAAGATTGAGCTTGGGAATAGTGAAGGAGGGAGAGTTGGAAGGAATTCTTTGTAATCTTAGCGTCCAACCAACAATATTTGAGGAAATTAAGAGGAACCAGGAAGGAGATGTGAAATTGGACAGAATTAAGGAAAAGTTGAAAGCTAGAAAGCCTATGGATTTTAAGATTCATGAGGATGCAAGTTTAAGGTATAAAGGAAGATTGTGTGTACCACAAAATGCGAGGATTTGAAACAAAGAATCATGGAGGAGGGTCATAATACCCCGTATTTAGTGCATCCTGGAGGCGATAAGCTATATAAAGATTTAAAGAAGATGTATTGGTGGCCTAGGATGAAGAGAGAAATGGCTGAATTTGTGAGCAAATGTCTTACTTGCCAAAAGGTCAAATTTGAGCATAAGATACTACAAGGAGAGGTTCAACCACTTGAAATACCAGAATGGAAATGGGATTGCATATCAATGGACTTTGTGACTTGCTTACTAAAGTCGCAGAATCAGAATGATACCATATGGGTTGTGGTGGATAGGCTTACTAAGTCAGCAGTTTATACCCATGAAAGAGACTTGGAAAATGGAACAACTTGCAAAGGCTTACATAAAACATGTTGTGAGGCTACATGGAGTTCCAAAGGATATCGTGTCACATAGAGATTCTAGGTTTCTTTCAAAATTTTGGAAAAGTGTCCAGGAGAACTTTGGTACAACATTGAAGATGAGTACAGCTTTCCATCCAACAACTAATGGGCAAACAGAAAGAACCATACAAACCTTAGAGGACATGCGAAGGGCTTGTGTATTGGATTTTCAAGGAAATTAGGAGGATCACTTTGATCTCATTCAGTTTTCATACAACAATAGCTACCATGTAATTATTGGCATGTCACCTTTTGAGGCTTTGTAAGGAAGGAAATGTAGAAGCCCCTTGTGTTGGAATGACATAAGTGAGACAGTGATTCTAGGACCTCAATTGATAGAAGAAACCACCGAGAAAATTAGAATAATTCCAGTAAAGACTCAGGCAGCACAAGATAGAAAAAAGTCCTATGCGGACCAAAAACGCCAAGAAGTTGTGTTTGAAGTTGGCGATAAGGTGTTACTTAAGGTATCACCAATGAAAGGAGTAATGAGATTCAGAAACAAAGGGAAATTCAGCCCAAAATACATAGGACCCTATGAGATCATGCAAAGGGTTGGAAAGGTAGCTTATAAATTAGCTTTACCAATGGAGTTGAGCAAGGTTCACAATGTCTTTCATGTGTCTCAACTAAGGAAGTATGTGCCAGACGAGTCACATGTGTTACAACCTGAAACAATAGATTAGACAAAAGTTTGACCCATGAAGAGAGGCCAATTAAGATCCTAGACAGTAAAGTCAGGGATACTCGTAGAAAGAGTGTCAAAATAGTGAAGGTATTGTGGTCTCACCAAGAAACCGAAGAAGCTACTTGGGAAGTTGAAGATATGATGAGGAAAAAGTACCCAGAGCTATTTCAGGTTAGTAAGTAGAGTTAAGAGGACATAACTCGATTCTTAAGGGGGGTAGAAAGCGACCTGCTTTTCGCACGTTTTTACCCTCAATTTTGCAAGTTCTTATGAGTTTTTACGACTTTTAAGTAAGAGTTTTATGTTTGTCTACTAAAAAGTTGTCAAGTAAGTGTCTAAGGTCTACAACAATATAGCATCTCAATAAGAAAGTTTGAAGTAAAAGTAGTCTCTATTCAAATTCCATACACTAACCTACACAAAGTTTCGGGACGAAACTTCTTTTAAGGGGGGTAGACTGTAATACCCCACATTTTCACGTATACGAAAGTATTTTTTGTATTCTACTGGTATAATTTTAATATTTTTATTGAAAAATTATGTTCAATAGCAATATTAAATGAAAAATATATATAATAATAAAAATAAATTATCAATAAGTTTTAATTAAAAATAATTATTTGTGTTCATAAATAATATTTTATGTTTATAAAATATTTTAAAAGACTTCTAAAAATAGAATTTTCAAGAGTTTCCTAATTTATTTTGAGGCAAGGGCCTAAAGGTAATTTCCACTTGTTAGGATAAGTATATGGGCTTTTCCAAATCCTACTTTGAGGCCTATAAAAACCCTTTAAAACCAACATTTTCATATTTTTCTTTTCATCATTAGTTGCCATTAGGATTTCAATATCTAAAGAGAGAAGAGAGAGAAAAAAAAGGAGTTTTCCGAAACAAAAAATTCTAAAGTTCTTTTTTTCAGAACAAAGAAAAAAAAGAGCTGAGCGTTTTTTGTCCTGGGAATCGTGCCTGCTGGACCACCGCCAGAGCCACCTCTTGCCACCACCGCCGGCCACCTTGCACCACTCCTCTCCTTTGGTATTTTTTTCGAACTTTTTGAAAAAAAAAAAAATTCTCCTTTTTTCTTTTTGATTCAATCTTGCAAATTCATGTTCATATTTATGTTTAATCATGCTTTTATAAGTTTCAATCATGTTTTAATAAAGTTATGATTTGTTTTAAGGCATGAATTAATTTGTTGTTCATGAAATTTTAGATTAGGGTCTATAAACTATGAAAGTTTTGATTTTTATGAGTTATTATGATTTAAACTTCAATATTATGATCATGAATTATTGTTGTGTGAATCTATGATGATTTTATGAAGTTTAGATTGATTTTTAAAGGCTTTGAATATAAAATAAACGGCTATTTCACCATATACCCCTAAACTATAGCAAAATGCATCATATACCCTCAATGTTTTTGAAATACACCATATGCCCTTGAACATTTAACTATATTCACAAGGTACCCTTTTCTAGATGCACTATAATTACCTTCCAATTAAAAGATCGATTGAATCAAAATAACTATTAATTATCTTAATTTAAACTAATTAATTTAATTATCTAAAGTATTTCACCCACCACCACCTCACAACCCAAACCCATGTCCACCAAACCCACGACGTCCACCACCAAACCTACAACCCAAATCCGCCCACGACCACCAAAACCACAGTGACCACCACCAAACCTACATCCCAAATCCACAACCACCAAACCCAACAAATTCGAAACCCATCAACCCCAAGACAAGAACCCAAAAATTTCCTAAAACCCAAATTGATATTGACTACTTTGAACAATCAAACACTTCTTTGCCTTTGAATTTACCATCACAACCCTAATATATCATTTACAATTCAAAACATTCATTTCACCAAAACATTACTAGAGCACTCAAGGTGCGCAAAACGTCTACCATAGATTACAGGGTTTTTAACTTGATGGGTTTTGGGGTGAGAGGTTTCGAATTTACTAGATTTTATTTTGGGTTGGTGGGTTTGGTGGTTGGGGTTTGGTTTGAGATGGTGGTGTGGTGGTGGGTAGGATAAACATTCATGCATTTCTATGAAAATGGGTCCATTGAAGAGGAGATGAAGGTGAAGTGGGGTTTTATTTCTATGCACAGGTGAAATGTTGTCAAAAGTAAGTTGTGTGTATGTTTTATTTCTTATTGTTTTGTTGCATAGTCTTTAGTAGTTATGTACTTAGCTTTGCTGACAGTTTGTTTTGTGTACATGGCTTTGTCTTGGACTTCGCCCTACAATGACCCACTTGTGGTGAGTAGTTGTCTAGTAAAAGAAAAGATGTCGGTACAAGTGGGCATATGTCATTTCATGACGGGCTGGAGTGAGAGCGCTTGTTGTGTTTTGTAGCTTTATTTATTATTGCTTATTAAGTACTAACTATTGCTTGGATATTGTTTTATTTCCTAAAGACTTTTAGTTTTGGTTTTTAAGGGCAATTAATATGGTTCTGAAATGTAATAAAGTTTTGAAGTTGATTTTTACTTGGAGGCTTGTTTTGAAGTTTAGTTTTAAATTGGTTTTGAGTTTTAAGACTTCTGTTGTAGTACTTTGATAAATGCCTTAGCTATTATCACGGTGGCGTTAATACTTTGGTTTTTCCATACTTAGAAGTTTTAATATATATGATCCTTAATATTTATAACATGTTTTCCGGAAAAATAAGAAGTAAGAAGTTACGAAAATCCAAAGTGTTACAACTTAATACTAAAGCGATCACCCGTGCATGATAAAACGGAAATTATGTGTGCAGTAACTAAAACCCTCTTAGGCTTATTTCTATGTGTTTGTAGGTCAAAACTGGAAATATGAATGCTACAATTCGATATTATGACTTTTAAATTACAAATGAGAACAAGTAGAGGCCGCTATACGCGGGGGGACACTGTGACCTACTGGTGTCCTTACCCTCGTTCCCGAATCCAGAGATATGAGACCTTCTTATCCTTGGCTGTCATTTTGCCATTGGGGGGATGACCTAATGGGGTTCCATTAGCTCCCGAAAGGAGGACGGTGGAGACTTCTCTACTTGGGTTTTGAGCTTCTAGACTCACTCCCTAAGCCAAGCATACTCACACTATGCAAACAAGCCAACACGACATCTAATGTCTGTAAAAGGGAACGTGGGCCCCCAAAGCCTCGGGTCCACACGCACTAAAACTCTTGGAACATATATACCTTGAGTATGAACAATGGGGAGAGTCGTATGGAACAGTGATCTATGACTTCTAATTGGGGTACAAGACGTTGTACTATTTTATATTTTAAATGCGCTGAAATTCTGTCACTATATGTGACATAGGTAATACTTTCTTGGAGTTGGTGTAATAGCCCATATTTTCACGTATTTTAATGAATTATTTTTGTATTTTATACATGTAATTCTAATATTTTTATTGAAAAGTTATATTCAATAAGAATATTAAACAAAAGAATTTTAATAAATTTTAATTAAAAATAATTATTTGTGTTTATAAATAATATTTTATGTTTTATAAAATATTTTGAAATTTTTCTAAAAATAGGATTTCTAAAAGTTTCCTAATTTATTTTAAGGCAAGGGCATAAAAGTATTTTCCACTATTTAGGATAATTATGGGCTTCACCAAATCCTACTTTGGGGCCTATAAATACCCCTTAAAACCCAATTTTAAGATTTCATCTTGCAAATTACTGATTTAGGATTCCAAAATTTAGAGAGAGAAATAGAGAAAAAAAAGGAGAGAGAAAGAGTCCGAAAAAAAATTGGAATTCGGTTTTTGGCGAGGGAAAGAAAAAAAATTTTGTGTTGCTTTTCCGCCAGAGCCCCACCTGCTACCATCCGCCGGACACCACCGCCTGCCGCCCCTCGCTCCTCCCCGTCATCCGGTATTTTCGAACATATAAAAAAACAATTTCTCCTTCTTTCTTTTTTATTTAATTTTGCAAATTCATGTTTATATTTATGTTTAATCATGATTTTATAAGTTTTAATCATGTTTTATGAAGTTATGATTTGTTTTAAAGCATGAATTAACTTATTGTTCATGAAATTATAGATTAGGGTTTATAAAGTACTGAAATTCTTGATTTTTAGGAGTTTTAATGATTTAAACTTCAATATTGTGATCATGAATTGATGTTGGGTGAATTTATGATGATCTTATGAAGTTTAGATTGATTTTTAAAGGCTTTAAACATAAAATAAAATTGCTGTCCACATTTTGTAGTCATGAAATTCAATAGAATAAATATTATGATCATGTTTTCGCTTATGAAAAATTATTCTAAAGCATAGATTGGTTTCATAATGATGTTAGTAGATTGTAAAAGAGTTTTATGATGAATTTATGATGTTTTTATGAATTTTCTATGAGTTTAAAATTAGTTAATAAATCTGAAAATTTTATAAAAGCAAGTTAAAATAAGTTTTGAGTGTTCATATTATGCTAGTATGATCACATAGTAATTCTATAATGTTACTTATGATTTTTAGTATGTTTCATGAAGTCTAAAAGTGATTTTAAGCATGTTTAACATGCTGTCCAGATTTCGTAAAGTGAATAATTAGGATTTTAAAGTATGTAATTAGCATGAATTAATCATATAAGTTAAGTAGTGCGTTGTATGATTGATTTGTGTTGTTTTTGAGGGTTTTCAAGGAGTTTTGACTATTTTAAATTGTTGTCCACTTTTCTAAAGTGATATAAAATGTATGTTGAGGTTTATAAAGTATAAATAAGTCCCGAAAATCAAGTAATCTTGCATTAGAAAAATTTAAGTGAAGTATGGAATTGAATAGAGACCATATAGGGAATGTTTTGAATATAGAAGTTAGTTTAGAGTTGTTGTAGAACTTAGTCGACAAGGTTTTAATTTAGCTTCGGTTTTCTTTATGTAGGAGACTTTGAATTAGTCAGCTTTTAGAAGTTGTGGCGGAGCACCACTATTTCACAAGGTACGTAAGTACTAAAAGCAAACATAAGAATTATAATTCATGCTTGGATGATCCTTTATGTTGATATATTGTTATGATTGTTTGGATTATGAATTGACATGCATGACAAGTCTTATTAGAAGCATAATTTTGTATTATCTTGACATTCCATGTTGTTAGCAATATAAATTTTATAAGATTGAACTGGAATGTTATGATCAGTTTAATTTGGCCAATAGCTTATTAATAAAGAAAGGAATATATTAAAGTTGGTTAGTTACTTAATCAACAAGAAAAGTAGTTTGTGAAATTTTATTCACATGATCAAAGGAAGTTAATGAGCAAATATTTTATACATGTTGCCACTCACAATGTAATGTGTGGTCAAGGATAAATTAAATAATTAGTCACTCGCAGTAAATGTGTGGTAAAGGAAGTTCAGTTTAAATAAAGGACACACATGAGATTATTTTAAATCACTTTAAATTGAAGATAATTAATATGGCTTGCTTGATTTGATGCATGTTTTATGTGATGTTGTATGTGAGTCATAACATTGTTAAACTGGTTAATCACGTAAATTGTAAGAGGATTTGCACCAAAACTCTTGGAACGTATATACCTTGAGTATGAACAATGGGGGGGAGTCGTATGGAACAGTGATCTATGACTTCTAGTTGAAGTACAAGACGTTGTACTCTTTTATATTTTTAATGCGCTGGAATTCCGTCATTTTATGTGACATAGGTAATACCTTTTTGGAGTTGCTCCCAAGTTGGTGCCCCATAGGGCGATTTCAAAGGAAAGGAAACCCATTCGATGCATAATCCAAAGTTTAAATACAATAATTAATTTATTGAGTCTATGCACAGGTGAAGAGTTGTCAAAGGTAAGTTGTGTGAATGTTTTAGTTCATGTTGTTTTGTTGCATAGTCTTTAGTAGTTATGTACTCAGCTTTGCTGACTGTTTGTTTGTGTGCATGGCTTTTTCTTGGACTTGGCCATACAATGACCCACTTGTTGGCAAGTAGTTGCTTAGAATAAGAAACGTTACAGGTACAAGTGTGCATATGTCATTTAATTATGCGCTTGAGTGAGAGCGCTTGCTATGTAGTTTTGTAGTTTTAATTTTATTGCTTATGAAGTAAACTTTTATTTAGATGTTGTTTTATTTTCAAAGTTTCTAGTTTTGGTTTCAAGGGCCATTAAAATGGTTCCGAAGTGTAATAAAGTTGTAAGTTGATTTTTATTTTGGATATTGGTTTGAATTTAGTTTTGAGATTTGTTTTGAAGTTTAGTTTTAAATTGGTTTTATTTTTAAGACTCCCGCTGTAGTACTTTGATAAATGTCTTTGTCGTTATCACGGTGGCGGACTGGCGGTAATACTTTGTTTTGTCCCATTATTAGGAGTTTAATAATTATAACTCTTTAATATTTATAATATGTTTTACGGAAAAATATAGAGTACAAAGTTAGGAAATCCCAGGGTGTTACAGTTGGCCCCAGGTTGGTGCCCAATAGGGCGATTTTAAGAAAACTCGTTCGATGCGAAATCCAAAGTATAAATATAATAAATAATTTTATTTGAGTACGTTGAGTCTATGCACAGGTGAAGAGATGTCAACAGTAAGAAGTATGTGTGTTATACTTTTCTTTTAATTTAATATTAATCATGCTTTGCATAGTCTTTGGTATTTATGGACTCAACTTTGTTGATTGTGTATGTTGGTGTGCATGGCTTTGTCTTTGACTTGTCCCTACGATGACCCACATGATGGCGAGTAGTTGTCTAGAATAAGAGAAAGCTACAGGTACAAGTGGGCATAGTCAAACATGCTGGGTTGGAGTGTGAGTGCTTGCATTGTAGTTTTCTTAGTTTTGTGGACTTGTTAGTTATTTATTGTTTGATGATGACTTTTGTTTTTGAAGTTTAAAGTTTGTTCGGTTTTGAAGGGTTGTTAAGACGATTCCAAAGTGTAATAAAATTTTAATTTAGTTTTCTTTTTGGTTTTGACTTTGGTTTGTTTTTGAGGTTATTTCAAGTTTTATTTTGAGTGTAAATTTCGTTTTGGTTTTTAAAGACTTTCGCTGTAGTATTTTGATAAAGCCTTAGCCATTATCACGGTGGCTGTAATACTTTGGTTTTTCCTAGTTAATTAGGAGCTTTAATAATTATTATTCTTTAATATTTTTATATTATATTTCCGGAAAATCTAAAGGAGAAAAGTTAGGAAATTCCAGGGTGTTACACCTCCCTTCTCCTTTCTTCTTTTTCGGGCATTTAAAAAAAAAACTTTGTCTTTTCTTTTGTTTTAATTAAATCTTGTTTGAATTCATGCATAGTAAAAATGTTCATGCATGAAATAATGACTTATAATTATTCTTAAGGCATGAAATCATCACATGATGATCATAGAACATAAGTATGTTGTTTTAAGGTGAATTGTGATGTTTAAGAAGGTTTAAAAGAATTTGAAGTGACTTTTCAATGCTGCCATTTTCGGAAAATTATTGAAAATCAAGTGTTTTCAAACGAAAACCATAATATAAGGTATGGAATTGAATAGACCATATAGGAAAGGTTTTGGAGGAGTTTTTATCTTAAAATTTTTGTTTAGATTGAGTTGTTGTAGAATTTAGTCAATGAGGCTTTTTATTAGTTTTGATTTTTCCCTTGCAGGAGGCTTCGAACTAAGCGATTTCTAGGAGTAGTGGCGGATAGCCATTATAATACAAAATACGTAAGTACATGGAGCAATTCATGTTCATAGTATCATGCTTAGGAGTTGTTCATGTTTTTCTTAAGTTCATGGTTCATGTTAGAATTCTTGAGATAGTTAAGAAATTAGTGTTGTTTGATCTTCTTGACATGTTAATTGTTGTCAAAAGTTGTTTATGCATGATGACATGAATATTCCTATTCTTGAAAAGTTTCGATCATCACACTATTTATTGGGTTTCAAGATATTGTTTTCGTAATATTGATCAAATAAACTAATTATGCAATTTAGGGGATTTATTGTCATTTTTATATGTAAAAAAAAATTAAAAAATCAAGTATGTATTTACTTGCCATTTATTAACATGTAATTCAAGAAGGAATGTTTAATTTGTGAAGTTACTCACATGATTAGTAGGAAGGAGTATTTATTGAGCAAATAAACTTAATCCACACAGAGTTTAATGTGTGGTCAAGAAAGGAAAGTTAATCCACTCGCAGTGTAATGTGTGGACAAGAAAAATAAGTCAAGGAAACAAATAATAATATGATATATGTTTTATTGTGTTATATTGTTATGTATGTATGTTTTTGTGTGTGAGTCATAACAAGTTATCAAACTGTAAAGTGAAAGGGGATTCGCACCCAAACTCTTGGAACTTATATACCTTGAGTATGAACAATGGGGGGAGTCGTATGAAACAGTGATCAATGGCTTCTAACCGGGGTGCAAGACGTTTTGTACCTAAATACGCAGGAATTCCGTCACTTCATGTGGCATAGGTAATACCTTCTTGGAGTTGCTCCTAAGTTGGTGTCCAATGGGAAAATGTTATAGGAGGAAACCCGTTCGATGCGAAATCCAAAGTAATTATAAGTTAATTAATTAAAGGAAAGTGAGTCAAGTGTCACAAGTCATGGTATTTGAAAGGCAATTAAGTTGTGTGTTAATTTTCATGCTCTTGCCTAGGATTATTCATGTTAGTGTGTTGCATAGTTCTTTGTATTTATGGACTCATCTTTACTGATTACGTGTTTTTGTGTGCATGGCCTTGCCTTTATCTTGGTCCTATGATGACCCATTTTGATGGCGTGTAGTAGACTAAAATTAAGGCAAGGATACAGGTACCGAAGGGCATACTCAAATCATGTTGGGATTGAGCGATGACTTTTCTCGTTTAGTTTTTCCTAGTTTTCTCATTTAGTTGCATATGCTTTGCTATTTATAATAAGTATTTATTATTGTCGTTATGTTGGACTAACGTTCATTTTCAAGTTTAAATTATGTTGGTTTTAAGGGCCAGAAATTGGTTCCAAGTCGTAAGTTTTATTTAAAGTTTTGATTATTTGGTTTCAAGTTTGACTTTGATTGTTTTTTAAAAGTAGGAGTCTTCCGCTGTAGTTCTTTAATAATTGTCTTAGCTGTTATTACGGTGGCGGTAATACTTTGGTAATTCTTATTTTCGTAGTTAATTAGGTGAGAAAATATGTTTCAAAAGAAAGGAATTTTCAGGGTTTTATAGATTGAATGGCTGTAAGATGCTTCACTTTTGCATTCGTAAACCTCAATCCCCATTCACCATTGCATAGTGTTCTATCTAGACGAGCAGTTCATGTTGTTTCTTCAGAATTTCCTCTAGCCCATGTATGACACGGACCCGAAAATTCTAATTCAACAAGCTCCATACATTCAATCCAATGGTTGAATTGGCGGGTTCGTCTTTGAACTTTAGAACAACAAGTGTTCCTTGCCTAGTTATACCTGGTATCATTAAAATCACCTCCCAAAAGCTAAGGTTTATTGTGAGTTCGAGCAAAATTTTGAAGAGTAGTCCATAACTCGCGTGTTATGATTGTGCCAGGGCTTGCATAGATATCAGTAAAATACCATGGTTCCTCTCCAATACACGAGATTTCCATAGTGATATGCTGAAAGCTTTCCGCTACTTCCTTAATTTGAACTAACTTTGTCTTCTAATATATTAACCAAAATTCCTCTTGAAAAACCTTGAGCATCAACTCACATATGACCTCCATAATTCAAGGTGTTTGCAATATTCACAGCTTTGTCACCACTCATGTGGGTCTCAACTAGTGCTAACACAGTAGGTCTGTACGTGTGAACTATCTCTCTCACAGCTGCAATAAACGCTCTACTTCCTACTCCCTGCCAAATTCCTCTTGAAAGATATGGGGAGAAGGTTGGTTGCCAGATTACGAATTCTATCTTCCATTAAATCAGGGATGGAAGGGAGAGTGTCCACTAAGCTTCAGATATCATCCGAAGTAACCTCCTCAATTGTTGTTCCGGTTTGGTTCCATCCATGTTTGAATTTTAATTTCCATCTTGTGGATTCGGGGGTTTACCTCCCCCATGTATGGGAATTCCATGTGTCTCCCCACACATACTGCCTATTCCCTGGGGGATTGATTTCTTCAAAATCATCATTGGTGGCTGAGACATGCACTAGTGGAAAAAATGGATTTTGCTGCGGTTTTTTTATAACCGCAACAAATAGTTCCCTTTTATTTTTTTTTATAAGCATTGAAACTATTTTCTGCGGTTCAACCACAGCAAATAACCCAACTAAAAAAAACGGATAAAAAGGCCCAAACCTAAGCCCATATTAAAACCATCATATATATATAAACCCACCCCTTTATTTTTCCCCTCACTTTCGTCTGATCCTTTCAACCCTAGCTAATATCCTCTCTCCCTCTCTAACCCTAATTTACTCTCTCATTCTCTCCCTCTCACTTTCGTCTGATCCTTTCAATGCCATCTCGCCTCTTCCTCACTCGACCATTCTCTTTCTCGACCATTCAATTCCATCGTTTCACGATCTATCTTGTGATCATCGATTTGCGAGATTTCCTTTTCTTGAAGGTTGATTTCTGCTATTTTGGTTTCGGTAATACTTTGTTTAGATTTGATTTTGTTATTCAATTTTTTATTTTAGTTTTGTTTATTGATTTCATGAGAATTATTCATTTATTTCTTTGATTGATTTTAGTTTTGCCAGATGAAACCTCTTCGAGCATATCATCATAGGTGGCAATCAAGGTTCCATTAGCCGCAGTTAGTTTGAAGGGTAAGAAATCAAAGGGCACGGAGTATGGCATGGCCGTGTTTATAGCAGCCTTGAAAACATCTACAGAGAAACCACCAAAGGTTTGTTCACCAGTGACTGCATCAGGTTTGATATTATCTTTAGCTTTCTGCTGGTTGTGGTTGTTGTTGTATTTTCATCTTGCTGCTGAGCCATTGTCATCATATGATCATTTACATTGCAAATTGTAAAGATGATGATCAAGGTTATAGTTGACAAGAATTTTATCAACTTTAATAATGAGCAAATTTGGCCCATCTAGTATGTATTTAATTTCCTATTGTTGTTAAAATCGTTACATGTAATACTTTTGTAGCGATGTATTTGATTCGTTGATTTTAGAAGATTTAAATAATTACACGCTTAAGCAGATCTGAAATTATGGTGAGTAAATCTCTATTTTGAGTGAATTTTTTCCGGTATTAAATTTGTTTTTTTATGATTAAATTACTTATATATCTTCTGATTTCTTTTATGATTTCTTTGATTTTTTTTTAATGATCCAATGTCAAAGGGAAGATCATATGTCAAAGGTCAAGTGATTTCGCGATGACGGTTGATTTTGCGAGGATATGCGGTTGCGTAGTTGGTTGTTTCAGAATTTCAGAGAGGTTGAATTTCTTAATTTTGATTGTTTTAATTTAATTTGGCTGAAATGTTGACTTTTTTGTTGAATTTGGCTGAAATTTGTAGGTTTTGTGTTAGATGTTTTATGTTGGGGCTTTTGGTTGTTGTGACTATTGTTGGCTTAATTGTGAGTGTAAGTGTGTAAGTGTGAGAGACTCTGAGTGTGTAAGTGTATGAGTGAGTGTGAGTGTGTGATTGAAAGAGTGAGTGTGTGAGTGTGAGAGACTGATTGAGTCAGTTAGTGACTCTGTGAGCGACTATGTGACTGTGATAGTGAGTGTAAGTAAGTGTGTGAGTGACTTAGTGTAAGTAAGTGAGTGAGTGAGTGTGTCAGTGATTCATTGACTGAGTTTGTGAGTGATTCAGTGACTGGGTGTGTGAGTGTGTGAGTGAGTGAGTGTGAGTGATTCAGTGATTGCGTTTGTGAGTGACTGAGTGAGAGTGATTGTATGAGCTATAGAGTGTGTGTTGGGGTTTGTGTGAAATTGGGATTGTTGGGGATTGTTGGAGATGTAAATTGGGATTCTTATGAATCGATTTAGTTAAGGTGGTAGTGATGGGTTTAGGTTTGAGGGGTCTTTGTGAGTGAATGTGTGATTGAGTGCAAGTGAGACATTGAGTAAGTCAGTGACAATAGGTGAGTGAGTGACTGTGTGTGACTGTGAGTGTAAGTGAGTGACTGTGAAAGAGAGTGAGTGACCGTGAAAGAGAGTGTGAGTGAGTGACTGTGATAGTTAGTTGGTGGGTGATAGTTCGGCTAATGGGAGTATGCTTGTATATATCCGCTGCAACTACGGATCGAATACTGATATACCAAGAGCAATTTGTGTTTAAGCAAGCAGCTTCTCTTTATATAACTCATTTAACTTTACTCATACTCTCATACATGGGTTGTACGTTTCATCATCTGTACTAGATGAATTTATTTTCCAAGACAGTAAAAACACTGTAAATATCATTATTCAAAGCCTAGAAAATCATTGACAATTGACAAACATAATCAAAACGTTTAAAAGTTCAAACCAAAACAAATCAAAGAAAAAAAAACTTGTGCAATTCCTAAATTAAACTTTTACTGCTTTCCATACAGGCTTCGAATAGTCAGCCTTCGGAGATGAGGCCTGATGAGGACCGAAAAACTCTGTACTCATCTCCTTCAAGAACTTATCAACTATGTCAAGGTAAGCTGGACATGTAAGACGCAAATAGCACTAAATAAATTCTTCAACATCGCGTTTATGATCAGTATTTCCTTTATGTCTTGCAATTAAACTTAAGCTTTTTATGTCTATGACCGCTAAGTTATTGTATGACTTAAGCTCACTTAGGCTTGCATAATTTCTTGAATTCTTGATACCTGATTCAACCCTATTTGTTTTTTTATGCAGGCTTTGTAGGTCTCATTTGCCCCTGCTGCCTCTTTTTCTTATGGTTTCATGCTATGCTTTTGATATGAATTTAAATTTTTTTCCCTGGACTGAGATGTAATTGATGTTTGTATATGAATTTAAATTTTTTTGTAATATAATTGTATTGAGGTTGAAAACATTATTATTATGTATGTATAACATTTGAGATTGATGTTATTATTCTAATGCTGCTTTAATGTTGTTATTACAACTATTGTACATATACAAACATTCTGGCTATAATTTAGGATAAAAAAGCAAAAAAATAAAATAAAATAAAATAAAAATATTATTTTTTTGGTGGTAGAAAACCGTAGCAAATAAAGCTTTTTTTTGGTGGGAAATCCCACTATTTGCTGCGGTTCTTTGTAAAACCGCAGCAAATAGTGGGATTTCCCACCATTTTTGCCCTTTTTTTGCTGCGGTTTTGCCTACAGCCGCAGCAAAAAATCAAATTTTTTGTTGCGGTTTTGGTTTATTGCTGCTGCTCCAAGTGCTGCGGTTAAAAACCGCAGCAAATATCCCTAAAAAAACCGCAGCAAAAGTGGATTTTTGTACTAGTGATGAGATATGGATGAGTTGCTGGCATTGTTTGGCTTGGGTGTAGGAATTGACCTTGAGCAGGGGAAGGTTCTGGGTTGGTGGCTCATTGAGGGATGGTGTGGCTTTGAAAATCTCTTGTGGGGATGTTTCAGAAATGGTTGCTATTGGAGGAATATTTTGGTCAATTTCTTTTAGGATCTTTTGTTGACTTTTCTTTTTGATTGACTGTTGTTTGTTGGCATTATTGATGTTCTTTCCAAGAGAAAAGATATTATTTCCAATACTTTGTGGGTTTTGAGTTTCTTCTTCCAAATTAACTGTTTCCAGTGATTGGTATAAATATGGTGTTCCCTTATTTTGTCCCCCTTTTGAGCCTTCCATAGTGAAATTAGCTTCCCCAGCGTAGGTTACAGGATTGAGAGCAGGATTTTCCAAATTGACCTCCAAACCTTCCATATTTACCTCCTGAATATCTCCAACAACCTCCAATAGTTCGAATTGCGAACCCCAAGGCTTGATTATTAGTGTCTTATTTTGAATTTGGAACTGTATTTGGCTTCCCTCTAAACCGGATTTGAATTCGGCATTGCAGTTTCCAGTAATTTTTTTTAAAGCGATTTTGTTCCTGACAGGTCACCGGTTTTTTTCACGAGCATCCAGGAACCATAAACTTCTTTCTCTACCAGTTTCTTATTTTGGTAACCTTGGTCTGGTTGTTGATTTAAAAACATCACCGAGTCACTTGAATTATTTTGCAACGTAGGACAATTTTCTTCTTTGTGATTGATTTTTCCACAATTATAGCAAATCATTCGGAGTCCTTCATATTGAATCCTCCAAAATTTTCCTTTAAGCCAGGACGTTGACAATAACGAATTTGTTTGGTCTATTTCAATACATAGCCTCGTGAATTGTCCTCGTTTTACTTGCGATGTGGTTTTGTTAATTTTGATCACCTTTCCAATTTTTGATGCAATCTTGTGTAGAAATGTTGAATCAAAGTATTTAATTGCAAGGTTGGGTATTCTAACCCAAGTAGTTATCACCTTAATTGGTTCATTCTCTGCGACAAAATTGGGAACCCATTTGAGGATTGTGAGATAGTGATCGCCTATCATCCATGGTCCATTTGTTAGGACATGGTCATAGTCGTCCTTGTTTGCAAATCGCGCTATGTAGTATGCACAACCAACATCCGTTAGGATAACCTCTCCCTTTAGTTGCAACTTCTTCTTTAATCTTCTTATGAGGGTTATGTAACCAATGTTTTTGTCAAACATCTTAATAATGGGAGAATTTTTCCATGGTCTCTCAAGCGTCTTCTTTGAATAAGAGAATCAGTTGGCATCTTTCATCTTCTTTGTAACCTTCAGGAACACTGTCATCATCAGAGTTAAAATTCTCCTCCTCATTCATGGTGAATAATGGATTAACATTAGTACCTGTATTAGCAAATGGATGTTTCATCTTCTGACCCTAAAGCATATCTTTAAAAGAAGTCTTCTTCAATGGTGTTGGGTTGTTAACATTTTTGGGCGTGGAGACCAAAGGCTCCTGTTGCCCATCCTCTTCCATAGGCACTTCATCATTACCAGTAGGGTATTGAAAATTAAATGATTGATTTTGCGTTTATATTTTTTATTTGATATGATAAATTGATCTTTCTCCTCATTAGAGTTTAGAGAAGTATTCTCACGGCCTTTTCTAGTCATATTTCTCTCTCTACTAAATAAGACTATATAATAGTCTAATGTTACATTAAACTTTTATACTAATGTTTATTTAAGGATATTATAAAAGATAATATAGTAAACGTATGATGATATATTGATATCACGTGGAATGAAAGTTCAAGTAGTGATACCATGTGAAGTAAAAATCAATTTTAAAATGATACCATATAGAAAATCAGTAAATTCAAAGAAAGATCAGTGCAGTGTAATTTTGTACAGCGCATGTCCAAAATATAATTAATTGATCAAAAGAAGTCAACAGAAGTTAAAAGGTTATATTAAGTGATTTTTTAATGTTAAAATAGTGTAACTGCACATTATGGATTATTTTCCTAAATACCCTATGCTGTTGCTTTTTTACAAAACGCTGATCTTTCCTCATGAAAATCGAGCGCTGACCAGTAAATCACTGTGATATGCAATTTTACATATCACAATGGCATTTTGGGGTAATAGGGTAAGGTCGTCTTTATATATGCACTTTAAGGGGTAGTCTGGTAATAAAGTTTTCTACTTGTTTACGAAAATGCCATATAATTTGCTATTTATACATATCACAGTAATTGATTAGATATTAAAGTCGTACTGTTGCACATCATTACATCATCTTCATAAGATCAACATCTTTTAGCCTAACATCTTAGTCCTGGGAACTTGGACTTGTTTAGTTTCTGAGCTCAAGGAGGAACAACAAAAACAAATCCCCCAATTTTCAAAGTTACGGAAGATTCAAAATTCTGAGCTCAAGATCCAATTTTCAGGCGTCAAACTAGCCGTTAATCTTGCACACCCACCCCCCCCCCC
>PYUH01000678.1:31062-87757 GCA_016808085.1 Suaeda aralocaspica | reverse complement strand
CTTGTGTGCCCTTGCCTTTATCTTGGTCCTATGATGACCCCTTTTGTGGCGTGTAGTAGTACTAAATTAAGGCAAGGATACAGGTACGCGAAGGGCTACTCCACATCATGTTGGGATTGAGCGATGCCTTTTCTCGTTTAGTTTTTCCTAGTTTTTCATTTAGATTGCATATGCTTTGCTTTATAATAGTATTTATATTGTCGTTATGTTGGACTAACGTTCTTTTCAGTTTAATTTGTTGGGTTTAAGGGCCAGAAATTGGTTCCAAGTCGTAAGTTTTATTTAAGTTTTGATTATTTGGTTTCAAGTTGTGACTTTGATGTTTTTAGTAGGAGTCTTCCGCTGTAGTTCTTAATAAATTGTCTTAGCTTTTTACATTACGGTGGCCGGTAATACTTGGTATTCTTATTTTCGTAGTTAATTAGGGGTGAGAAAATATGTTTCAAGGGATTTTCAGGGTTTTAGATTGAATGGCTGTAAGATGCTTCACTTTTGCATTCGGTAACCTCCATCCCCATTCACCATTGCATGTGTTCTATCTGAGCAGCAGTTCATTGTTGTTTCTCTCAGAATTTCCTCAGCCCTGTATGACCACGGACCCGCAATTCTATTCACAAGCTCCCCTTCACTTCTCAATGGTGTTGAATTGGCGGGTTCGTCTTGAACTTTTAGCAACACGTGTTTCCTGCCTCGTTATACCTGGTATCATTAAAATCACCTCCAAAAGCTAAGGGTTCTTGTGAGTGTCGAGCAATTTGAGAGTAGTCCATAACGCGTGTTATGATTGTGCCAGGGCTTGCATGATATCAGTAAATACCATGGTTCCTCTCCAATACGAGATTTCCCATAGTGATATATGCTGAAGCTTTCCGCGACTTCCTTAATTTGAACTAAACTTTGCTTCTAATATATTAACCAAATTCCTCTTGAAAAACCTGAGCATCACTACACATATGGACCTCCCATTTTTAATTCAAGGTGTTGCAATATTCACAGCTTTGTCACCACTCATGTGGGTCTCCACTAGTGCTAACACAGTAGGTCTGTACGTGTGAACTATCTCTCTCCAGCTGCAATAAACGCTCTACTTCCTACTCCTGCCAAATTCCTCTTGAAAGATATGGGGAGAAGGTTGGTTGCCAGATTACGAATTTCTATCTTCCTTATAATGCGGATGGAAGGGGGAGTGTCCACTAAGCTTCAGATATACATCCGAAGTAACCATTCAATTGTTGTTCCGGGTTTTTGGTTCCATCCTGTTTGAATTTTAATTTCACATCTTGTGGATTCGGGGGTTACCTCCCCCATGTATGGGAATTCCATGTGTTTCCCCCACATACTCCTATTCCCGGGGATTGATTTCTTCAAAATCATCATGTGGCTGGGAGCCTGCACTAGTGGAAAAAATGGATTTGCTGCGGTTTTTTTAACCGCACAAATAGTTCCCTTTATTTTTTTTTAAGTAATTGCTTTTCTGCGCGTGTCAACCACAGCAAATAACCCAACTAAAAAAAACGGATAAAAGGCCCAAACCTAAGCCCATATATAAAACCATCATTATATATAACCCACCCCTTTTTTTTCCCCTCCACTTTCGTCTGATCCTTTCAACCCTAGCTAATATCCTCTCTCCCTCTCTAACCCTAATTTACTTTCATTCTTCCCTCTCACTTTCGTCTGATCCTTTCAATGCCACTCGCCTCTTCCGCACTTCGACCTTCTCTTTCTCGACCATTCAATTCCATCGTTTCACGTCTATCTTGTGATCATCGATGCGAGATTTCCTTTTCTTGAGGTCGTTTCTGGCTTTTGGTTTCGTAATACTTGTAGCTTGATTTTGTTATTCAATTTTTTTTTAGTTTTGTTTATTGATTTCATGAGATTATTCCATTTATTTCTTTGATTTTTGTTTAGTTTTGCCAGATGAAAACCTTTCGAGCTTCATCATAGGTGGCAATCAGTTCCATTCGCGCAGTTAGTTTGCGGTAGAATCAAGGGCACGGAAGTTGGCATGGCCGGTGTTTCTAGCTCGCCCTTTGACCTCTACGAGAAACCACCAGGTTTGTTCACGTGACTGCTCCAGGTTTGTTTTCTTTAGCTTTGCTGTTGTTGGTTGTTGTTGTCATTTTCTCTTGCTGTTGGCCCATTGTCATCTATTGATCTTTCTTGCCTTGTTGCTGTGTAACGGTTTGTGCAGTTTTCCTTCTAATGGCATTGGCCCTCGTTGTAATTTATTCTGCTGTTATCGTTCATGTTACTTTTTGCGATGTTTTGTTCGTTGTTTTAGAGTTTCTTTCACCCGCTTGCAGATCTGAATTTGGTGGTCTCTCTCTTTTGTTGTTTTTCACGGTTTTTTGTTTTTTTTTGATTTTCCTCTCTTCTTCGCTTTTTTGTTTCTTTGTTTTTTTTAAGGTCCCATGGCAAAGGCGTCTCTGTCCCGGTCATGATTTCGCGATGCTTGGGATTGCTTTTCGCGGTTGCTGGTTGTTGGTGTTTCGTTCCGCGAGGTTTTTGATTTCTTTTTTGTTGTTTTATTTTTTGCTGGAACCTGTTGCCTTTTTGTTTGTTTGGCTGTTTGTGTTTTGTGTTGATGTTTTTGTTGGGGCTTTTGGTTGTGTGCTCTTGTTGGCTTACTTGTGAGTTTGTGTCGTGTGAGCTCGGTGGGGTATAGTGAGTGTGAGTGTGTGCTTGAAGAGTGTGTGTGGGTGAGAGACTGTTGGTCGTGGCTCTGTGGCGCTTGTGCTGTGTAGTGAGTGTGAGTGTGTCTAGTGCGTGACTTCGTGTACCGTGATGGTGGTGGTGTGTCCGTGTTTGTGCGTTGTTGACGTGATCCCGTGCGGGTTTTGTGAGCTGTGTGAGTGAGGGTAGTGAGTGTCGTGTGGTGGTTGTGTGGGTGCTGAGTGAGAGAGTGTTGTTGGCTCTCGTGTGTGTGTTGGGGTTGTGTGTGGTTGTTGGGGATTGTTGGAGATGTCGTGTTCTTGGGCTTTAGTGTTTGTAAGTGGGGTATATGTGGGATGTTTGATTGGGTGAATGTTGTGGTGAGTGACGTTTGAGTAGTCGTGACAACTCTGGTGAGTGGTGACGGCTGTGTGACTTGTGAAGTTGTACAGTTGTCGGTGACTGTGTGGCGGAGTCGTGCCGTGAGGTAGTTGTGAGTGAGTGATCTGTGTGATAGTTAGTTGGTGGGTGATAGTTTCGGCAATGGGAGTATGCTTGTATATATCCGCTGCAAACTACGGATCGAATACTGATAACACGCAATTGTGTTAAGCAGCAGCTTCTTTATATAACTCATTTAACTGATACTCATACTCTCATACATGGGTGTGTACGTTTCATCATCTGTACTAGATGAATTTATTTCCAAGCAGTAAAAACACTGTAAATATCATTATCAAAGCCTAGAAAATCATTGACATTGACAAACAAATCAACAACGTTTTAAAAGTTCAAACCAAAACAAATCAAAGAAAAAAAAAAAAACTTGTGCAATTCCTAAATTAAACACTTTTACTGCTTTCCTACAGGCTTCGAATTATAGCCTTCGAGATGAGGCCTGATGAGGCCGAAAAACTCTGTTACTCATCTCCTTCGAACTGTATCAACTATGTCAAGGTAAGCTGGACATGTAAGACGCAAATAGCACTATAAATTCTTCAACATCGCGGTATGATCAGTATTTGTTATGTCTTGCAATTAAACTTACTTTTTATGTCTATGACGCTAAGTTATGTGATCTGACTAAGCTCACCTTAGGCTTGCATAATTCTTGAAGTTCTGATTACCTATTCAACCCTATTTGTTTTTTTATGCAGGCTTTGTAGGTCTCATTTGCCCCCTGCTGCCTTTTTTTTATGGTTTCATGCTATGCTTTGTATGAATTTTAAATTTTTTTCCCTGGACTGAGATGTAATTGATTTTGTAAATATTTAATTTTTTTGTAATATAATTGTATTTTGTGAGTGTGAAAACATTAATTATTATTGTATGTATAACATTTGAGATTGATGTTATATTTAATGCTGCTTTAATGTTGTTATTACAAAACTATGTACATATACAAACATTCTGCTATAATTTAGGATAAAAAAGCAAAAAAATAAAATAAAAAAATAAAAATATTAGTTTTTGTGGTAGAAAAACCGTAGCAAATAAGCTTTTTTTTGGTGGAAATCCCACATTTGCTGCGGTTCTTGTAAAAAACAGCCAGCAAATAGTGGATTTCCCACCATTTTGCCCTTTTTTGCTGCGGTTTTTGCCTACAGCTCGCAGCAAAAAATCAATTTTTGTTGCGGTTTGGTTTTATGCTGCTGTGCTCCCAATGCTGCGGTTAAAACCGCGCAAATATCCTAAAAAAAACCGCAGCAAAAGTGGATTTTGTACTAGTGAGTGAGATATGGATGAGTTCTGCATTGTTTGGCTTGGGTGTGGATTGACCTTGACAGGGGAGGTCTGGGTGGTGGCTCATGAGGGATGGTTGTGCTTTGAAAATCTCTTGTGGGGATGTTTCAGAAATGGTTGCTATGGGAGGAATATTTTGGTCAATTTCTTTAGGATCTTTTGTTGTTTTCTTGTTGATGACTGTTGTTTGTTGCATTTATTGATGTTCTTTCCAAGAGAAAAATATATTTCCAATACTTTGGGGTTTGCTTTCTTCTTCCAAAATTAACTGTTTCCAGTGATTGGTATTTATAATATGGTGTGTTCCTTATTTTGTCCCCTTTTGCGCCTTCCATAGTGACAATAGCTTCCCCAGCGTAGGTTACAGGATTGAGAGCAGGATTTTGCCAAATTGACCTCACACCTTGCCATATTTACCTCCTGAATATCTCCACAAATCCATAAGTTCGAATGCGACCCCAAGGCTTGATTATTAGTGTTTATTTTGAATTTGGAACTGTATTTGGCTTCCCTCTAACCGGATTTGAATTCGGCATTGCAGTTTCCAGTAATTTTTTTTAAAGCGATTTTGTTCCTGACAGGTCCACCGGTTTTTTTTCACGAGCATCCAGGAACCATAAACTTCTTTCTCTACCAGTTTTCTTATTTTGGTAACCTTGGTCTGGTTGTTGATTAAAAAAATCACCGAGTCACTTGAATTATTTTGCAAACGTAGGACAATTTTCTTCTTGTGATTGATTTTTCACAATTATAGCAAATCTTTCGGAGTCCTTCATATTGACTCCTCCAAAATTTTCCTTTAAGCCAGGACGTTGACCATAACGAATTTGTTTGGTATTTCAATACATAGCATCGTGAATTGTCCTCGTTTTACTTGCGCATGTGGTTTTGTTAATTTGATCACCGTTCCATTTTGATGCAATCTTGTTAGAAATGTTGAATCAAAGTATTTATTGCAAGGTTGGGTATTCTAACCCAAGTATTTATCACCTTAATTGGTTCATTCTCTGCGACAAAATTGGGAACCCATTTGAGGATTGGGAGTAGTGATCGCCTATATCTGACTCGCTAGACCTCCTAGTTCCTTCCCCCCCCTTCCCCGGATCTTCCCATTCTCCCCTCCCCTCCTCCTTCCATCCCTTCTCGCCCTTCTTCCCCATACCTAACCCCCACCCCCTTCTCTTCCTTCTTATATCTTCGCGGTCACCTTTCTTCCACCTGCACTCACACACTCTTGCTCTTTGAGTCTGTTTACGTTCTCTTCTCACCTCTTCTTTCCCCTCGTTGATTGACAAAAGATCGTACGTGACACCTATTCATCTTACGTGGGCTTCAATATCCTCTTGTTACCGTTCGTACCCTCTCCCTTTCTCCCCCCATCTTCCCCTTTCATTCATCGCCTGTTTCACTTTTTCCCCCCTCCTCATTCATTACCTTCTCCCTCTTTCCCCTTCCTCCCCCAATCACGATGTACAAGCCTCATTTCCTGGGCACTTTTTCCCCTTTCGCCATTCCCTCTTTGCAATTCCTTCTTCCTCTCTTCTACTCCGTTTCCTCCTCCTCCCTTATTCAACTCCGCGTGCTTTCGCCTATTCATCAATGGTCCATGTTAAGGACATGGTTCATAGTCGTCACTTGTTTGCAAATCGGCATTGTAGTATTGCACAACCAACCATCCGTTAGGATAACCTCTCCCTTGTTGCAACTTACTTCTTTAATCTTTTATGAGGGTTATGTCACCAATGTTTTGTCAAACACTTCTTAATAATGGGGAGAAAAAATTTTTCATGGTCTCTAAGGTCTTTTTTGAATAGAGAACTCAGTGGCATCTTCATCTTCGTTTGTAACCTTCGGAACACTGTCATCTCGAGTTAAAATCTCCTCCTCATTCGCCGTGAATAAGGGATTAACATGTACCGTATTAGCACATGGATGTTTCATCTTTGACCTAAGCAGTCTAAAGCATATCTTTAAAAGAAGTTCTTCTTCAATGGCTGTTGGGTTGTTAACATTTGGGCGTGGACGACCAAAGGCTCGTGTGCCATCCTTTCCATAGGCACTTCACATACCAGTAGGGTATGACAAATTAAATGATTGATTTTGCGTTTATTTTTTATTTGATTAGTGATATAATTGATCTTTCTCCTATTAGAGGTTTAGGAAGTATTCACGCCTTTCTAGCATTTTCTCTCTCTACTAAATAAGGACCTATATAATAGTTCTAATTATGTTTACATTAAACTTTATACTAATGTTTATTTAAGGATATTATAAAAGATAATATAGTAAGTATGATGATATATGATATCACGTGGAATGAAAGTTCAAGTAGGTGATACCATGTGAAGTAAAACTCAATTTTAAAATGATACCATATAGAAGAAAATCAGTAAATTCAAAGAAGATCAGATGCGTGTAATTTTGGACAGCGCATGTCCAAAATATAATTAATTGATCAAAAGAAGTCAACAGAAGTTAAAAGGTTATATTAAGTGATTTTTTATGTTA
Organism: Suaeda aralocaspica; assembly: GCA_016808085.1. Taxonomy (NCBI): domain Eukaryota; kingdom Viridiplantae; phylum Streptophyta; class Magnoliopsida; order Caryophyllales; family Amaranthaceae; genus Suaeda; species Suaeda aralocaspica. The sequence goes on along the minus strand of PYUH01000678.1, from coordinate 80,848 downwards.
AAATAGTGTAACTGACATATGGGATTATTTTCCTAAATACCCTATGTGTTGCTTTTTACAAAACGCTGCTTTCCTCATGAAAATCGAGAGCGCTGCCAGTAACTCACTGTTGATATGCCATTTTAACATATCACAATGGATTTTGGGGTAATAGGGTAAGGTCGTCGTTATAATGCAGTTTAGGGGTAGTCGGGTAATAAAGTTTTCTACTTGTTACGAAAATGCCATATAGATTTGCTATTTATACATATCACAGTAATTGATTAGCTATTAAAGTCGTACTGTTGCACATCAGTATACATCATTTCATAGTCAAATTCTTTTAGCCTAACATCTTAGTCCTGGAACTTGGACTTGTTAGTTTCTGAGCTCAAGGAGGAACAACAAAAAAAAATCCAAACCCCAATTTTCAAAAGTACGGAGATAAGATTCAAATTCTGAGTCAAGATCCCATTTTCAGGGCGTCAAACTAAGCGTTAATCTTGCCACCACCCCACCCCCACCCCACCCCCCCCCCCCCCCCCAAAATCCCCAATTCATTTTTTTTTTCTTTTTTTCTCCTTTATCATGAGTCGTCCCAAAAACCCTTCATCATCATCGCAATTCTCACCTTTACCTTCTTTCTCATCTATGTTACGACTAACTAGAAATTCCATGGTCAAACAAACCCTATTTTTTTCCCTTCTATTACTTTTAGCACTTTACTTATTCTTCAACACATTCTTCCTTTCTTCTTCCCCCTCATCTGATTCTCTAGCTTACGATTCTAATAATGATAAGTTAGCTGAGGTTGCTTCGATCATCAATGGTGATTACAATTCTAGAAGAAACAAAAAAGTCAAAATTTACATGTACGATTTGCCAAGGGAGTTCACTTACGGGGTAATTGAAAGTTATGCAATCGCTAGAGGTGGGATTAACGCGCCTGTTACTGATGATTCTGAGCTGAAGTACCCAGGAAATCAGCATTCCGCTGAATGGTATTTGTTTTCTGATTTGATTAAGAGGGAAAGAGATAATAGAGTTGATAATGATGTAATTAGGGTTCTTGATCCTGAACACGCTGATTTGTTTTATGTTCCGTTTTTTTCGTCTTTGAGTTTGGTGGCAAATCCGATTCGGACGAATACAAATGGCGGCGGCAATGGGGTTTATAGTGATGAGAAGATGCAGGAGAGTTTGATTGATTGGTTGGAAGTACAAGCTTATTGGAAGAGGAATAATGGATGGGATCATGTGTTTATTTGCCAGGATCCTAATGCTTTATATAAGGTTATTGATAGGATTCGAAATGGGATTTTGCTCGTTTCGGACTTTGGTAGATTGAGGAGTGATCAAGCTTCTCTTGTGAAGGATATTATACTTCCTTATTCTCATAGGATTAATTCTTTTAAGGGAGACATTGGTGTCGAAAATCGTCAATCGTTGCTCTTTTTCATGGGGAATCGGTATAGGAAAGAGGTAATCATCTTGTCTTTGTTTCTTTGTACATGAATTGAAATATTTATTAGTTTATTCGGGGAAGAAGTGAAGAACTATATGATTCGGCCATATGAACCGGAAATCCATACTTTTGTAATCAAAACAATGACGTAGTAATATTCTGTCCATTAAATCGTAGCTCATACTCTATAGCTTCAAACTTAAGGCGAGAAATGATTTTCATGTGGAGACCTTGCAATTCGATTCAGTGATTGTGTTTGTTGCTTTGAACATGAATTGGGTTGTATTGTTGTCAATGTTTATTTGTTTATTAGGTGAAGAACTATATATGATTCAGCCATACGAGACTTTTAGAGAAAGCGCCTACTTTTGCAATAAAAACAATTAGTATTTTCCCTCTTAAATCGCAGCTCATACTCTATCACTTGAAGCTTGAGGTGAGAAGTGATGCTCAATGCCTTCTTTTCAAGTGGAGACCTTTGCAATTCGATTCTGCAGAAGAAGTCAAAATTGAAATGCATTTATGAAAACGGACGATAATTAGGCCTAATTGCATATATTTGGTCTAGATGGCCAATAGGTAGTAACCCCTAGGAGAGCAAGAAGAAGAAGGAAAAAAGAGAAAACAAGAGTTAAATTATCCCCTATAATTTTAGGAACTTACAAGGTTAAAATATCCCCTATATTTTTTAGAAATTAATTTTTCTAATAATTTGATCAATTTATAGTGGAAGTGTTGTTGGGTTCTATCTGCTGATTACTTTCCAATCTACAATGTTTTATTAGTAATGTCAGTGGATTTTTTTTTTGTTCCCTTCCATTTTCTTTGCAAAAAAAATGCTACGGAGTAATAAGAACTACTAGCTTTATCACTTTTACGTCAGCATTGCAGTGAATTCTAACTTAACCTCTATTTCAAGGTGGGATGAAGTTAGCTTGAAACAGTATGTACCAGTATCATGGGTGGGGCCAATGTTATAAGTGTTGGATTTGTTCATAGATTGTTGCTTATGGACAATTGGACATTGTTCAATGTTTCTTTTTCACTTGGAATATCTTGGTGCCGAAAAAAAAATTGTGCCTGTTGATTTCTTTTCTTTCTTTTTGATTTTATTTTGGAATTTTGTAAAATCCCTTAATCTAATTATAATATGAAAAAGTGCTATTTCTTACATTCTAAAGAAGTACAAATATAGTTGATGAAATGTTACCACAAGGCGCACTAAGGCGATAGGGGTCTTGGAACCTAGGCACGCGACTTATCGAGGCGCACTTTTATATGGATAAGCCTTTTTTTAGTCATAAGCATACATAACCCACTAAAATAAACCAAGAAATCACATAATAATATAACAAAAAATCTAAATATTTTTATTTTATTAATTTTCCAAAAACACATTTAGGTGATACACATACACACATCAATTTTATTTTCTTCTACATTCCTTCTTCGACTTCTGTGTTCTTTTTTTTCTTCTCCATGTTTTTAGATTGTTTAGCCTTCAACTTGGGCTTTGGCCGACATTTTATTTGTTAAGGTAGTAAAACAATTATATGATAATGCTATAATAATATTGCATGCATATAGTAATTCAACTGAAAATTCAATCAGGCGCGCCTCACCTGCGCCTTGCTAAAATCGCCTCGCCCAGTCCATGTTAGGCACCTACCCCCTTGCGCCTTAGCGCCTAAACGCGCCGTTTCAAACACTGCTTGGCGCTCATGATGGAATGTCGTGTTAGGCAGTGGAAACTGAGGGACAGTTTAATTGATGATTCAGTTTATTTAAGTGGCTAACTGAAGTCATTATGAGAAGATTTTTATTTCATAACGATTTACAACTTGCCAGTGAGACCCTGTATAATTGCCAAGTAGTATATGAATTCCTAAGTATTACCAAACCCATTGAGCTATGACTTTGATTCGGCAGTCTGTTTTGCATCTTGAAATGGTTAAAGAAGTTTGGAAGGAGAGTTGCGAGATGAATTCATTAATTTGTTAGTTTGATCCTGTTTTAGACTACATGTTGGTCCCTGGTCATTATTGAGAATTATAAAAAATAAAAGGTAAATTTGTCATTTAAAGATTAAAAAGAAGGCAAGTTTAGTAATTGGTGAGTTATATTTAACATCACCCTAATTGAAATACCGAAATTCTGACCTTTAAATGTTACTTATGAAGACAAACAATAAACATAGAGCTACCATTCAGACTTTATCAATGTTAAGAGAAACCAATGAAATTTGAGAAGGGGAAAAAAATCCAGGCTACCATTGAAAACTTTTAAAAGGTAAGCGCTACCAATGCGATGTAATTAGTAGTTGAACAAAAACTCACAAGGCTTAGAACTAAGTGTCGAATTTTTAAAGGCTACTCCACTCAAATTTTTCACCTAAGTTTAATTAATTAGTCTTGATTAAAGCCTAAACACCCTCAAGTCACTAATTAATCCATGAATAAGAGTATAAAGGACGAATTTACCCACTCTTAAGAATACTTGGTTGATTTAATGTAAACAAACTTATTACTCACCAATCTGATTTATTACTGTAGAATTGATGAGTATTTATAGTCATAACCACCAAATAATATCGTAGCAAACCTCTAACACACTTAACAAACTCCTAATAACCCTAGAAGATAGGAAAACAAATCAAAAATAATAACAAATAGTCGGCCTTCTAACTAACTAAACAAAACAATATCTAAAAAACCTTAATCTAGCAAAAATATCTAATTTCCGCTTGTACAGTTTGTGGAAAATGTCCAACCAAACAGTGCGCCGAATTTTATTAATTTATTGTTGATATTTTTCTTTGAAAGTAGATTGGATAGACTTTCGAACGCATACTCACACGTCTCCTTGATCGAAGCTTATTATTAGTGAAAAATCGCGCAAGCTAGACAAACTTCACGAAAAACTTAAAGAACTCTTCATGAACAAAACTTCTAATTAAGAAACCTTCAAAAACACGATCCTTAGGCTTTGTAGACCAATACTGATGCATAACATCAACAAATAAAAACAATTAATGCCTAAAATGAGAAAACCCCGCAATCATGATAGAAAAAAACCTATAGGCAAAACTGCCAATTACCCAAGTGTGAATGACAGCCTTATATTCACATCACAATGAAATATTTTTTATTTTTATTGATGTGGTTGGGTTAAGGAGATGGTTGGTTATGGGCTTTTGACTACATGTGGTATAATTCTATTCATGTATCTCTTCTTATTATCAGTGAAAAATCGCGCAAGCTAGACAGACTGCAAGTTCCGAAAATTGACAAACTTCACGAAAGAGTTAAAGAACTCTTCAAGAACAAATCTTCTAATTAAGAAACCTTCAAAAACACGATCCTTAAGCTTTGTAGACCAATAGTGATGAATAACATCAAGAAATAAAAACAGTTAATGCCTAAAATGAGAAACCCCGCAATCATGACCGAAAAAACCCATAGGCAAAACCGCCAATTACCCGGGTGTGAATGACAGTCTTGTATTCACATCACAATGGGAAAATTTGTTATTTTTATTAATGTGGTTGGGTTAAGGAGATGGTTGGTTATGGACTTTTGGCTACATGTGGTATAATTCTATTCATATATCTCTTCTGATTTTGCTTCCAGGGTGGAAAAATTCGTGATGTGCTGTTTGAAATTCTTGAGAATGAAGAAGATGTTGTCATAAAACATGGTGCACAGTCTAGGGAGAGTCGTCGTGTGGCCACACAAGGAATGCATTCATCAAAGTTCTGTTTGCATCCTGCAGGCGATACTCCATCTGCATGTCGACTCTTTGATGCCCTTGTAAGCCTGTGTATTCCAGTTATAATCAGCGACCATATTGAGTTGCCATTTGAAGATGCCATAGACTACAGAAAGATTGCAGTATTTGTGGATACCAGCACATCAGTGACGCCTGGTTTTCTAGTGAATTTTCTCAAGTCTATTCCTGAAGATAGAATACTGGAATATCAAAGGGAGATAAAGAAGGTATTGATCCTAATTTTAAATGTTGTACATTGGTGAATGATTTAGCTCATAAATAAATTCTGCAGTTAAATTGACTATTCGAACAAACAAATTATGGATCTGGCTACGTCTAACTCGAAAATTAAATGTCACTGTTCAGCTTCAATTAACAAGAATTTTAATTGTACAGTTGCAATGCTTCTGTACTCATAGTCATTAGGTTGGTAAGCTAGAGTATAACCTAAATTATGAGATTATCATCACTGCTTTGTTTTGGAGTAATGATTTTTGGCTTTGGGGGTGCCATGTGGATATTTGGGTTTGGAGCACATGTTCTGCCGTGTATTTCTTAGTTCAGTTGTTGGTACTTTCTGGAATTCTGGATAATGTTGGGTTAATAGTTTGTGCAAATGCACCACCTTAAGTTTGTGCAATTTGAATATAAAAAAGTTATGAAGTACTCCCAAGTTCATGGTGGATGGTGCAATTGGAATTGACTTCTTGAGTTTCTGTATGTCTTTTTGAGTGTCTCACACCTGCAATTCTGAATTATTCGGTATGTGACAGTTCAGTAACTTCAGTCTCTTTTAGTTTTATACCAGGTTTGGAGCTTGACCTCAGTTATCACCATACTGTCAATGGACTGGATATGGATATGTTATTAAGTATTTTTTTCCCCATCAAATAATGTAGTAACTCTTATGCAGACCACGTTGCGGGATGAGTGGGAATCTTTCTGCTTCATTTTATAGGGCTCAGTTTTTATGTTGAAACATGAATGTTGACTCAAGGTTGTCCAGAAACAAAGTGAAGTTGGATTCTTTTGAGTTTGATGGCTTGATGTGGATTTTAGGTAGTACTCGCAAATACAAACCAAAATTCATGATTTTTGTCAATTAAACTCTCCACTCCTGGATTGTTTTAATTGAAAGNCTTGTACAGTTTGTGGAAAATGTCCAACCAAACAGTGCGCCGAATTTTATTAATTTATTGTTGATATTTTTCTTTGAAAGTAGATTGGATAGACTTTCGAACGCATACTCACACGTCTCCTTGATCGAAGCTTATTATTAGTGAAAAATCGCGCAAGCTAGACAAACTTCACGAAAAACTTAAAGAACTCTTCATGAACAAAACTTCTAATTAAGAAACCTTCAAAAACACGATCCTTAGGCTTTGTAGACCAATACTGATGCATAACATCAACAAATAAAAACAATTAATGCCTAAAATGAGAAAACCCCGCAATCATGATAGAAAAAAACCTATAGGCAAAACTGCCAATTACCCAAGTGTGAATGACAGCCTTATATTCACATCACAATGAAATATTTTTTATTTTTATTGATGTGGTTGGGTTAAGGAGATGGTTGGTTATGGGCTTTTGACTACATGTGGTATAATTCTATTCATGTATCTCTTCTTATTATCAGTGAAAAATCGCGCAAGCTAGACAGACTGCAAGTTCCGAAAATTGACAAACTTCACGAAAGAGTTAAAGAACTCTTCAAGAACAAATCTTCTAATTAAGAAACCTTCAAAAACACGATCCTTAAGCTTTGTAGACCAATAGTGATGAATAACATCAAGAAATAAAAACAGTTAATGCCTAAAATGAGAAACCCCGCAATCATGACCGAAAAAACCCATAGGCAAAACCGCCAATTACCCGGGTGTGAATGACAGTCTTGTATTCACATCACAATGGGAAAATTTGTTATTTTTATTAATGTGGTTGGGTTAAGGAGATGGTTGGTTATGGACTTTTGGCTACATGTGGTATAATTCTATTCATATATCTCTTCTGATTTTGCTTCCAGGGTGGAAAAATTCGTGATGTGCTGTTTGAAATTCTTGAGAATGAAGAAGATGTTGTCATAAAACATGGTGCACAGTCTAGGGAGAGTCGTCGTGTGGCCACACAAGGAATGCATTCATCAAAGTTCTGTTTGCATCCTGCAGGCGATACTCCATCTGCATGTCGACTCTTTGATGCCCTTGTAAGCCTGTGTATTCCAGTTATAATCAGCGACCATATTGAGTTGCCATTTGAAGATGCCATAGACTACAGAAAGATTGCAGTATTTGTGGATACCAGCACATCAGTGACGCCTGGTTTTCTAGTGAATTTTCTCAAGTCTATTCCTGAAGATAGAATACTGGAATATCAAAGGGAGATAAAGAAGGTATTGATCCTAATTTTAAATGTTGTACATTGGTGAATGATTTAGCTCATAAATAAATTCTGCAGTTAAATTGACTATTCGAACAAACAAATTATGGATCTGGCTACGTCTAACTCGAAAATTAAATGTCACTGTTCAGCTTCAATTAACAAGAATTTTAATTGTACAGTTGCAATGCTTCTGTACTCATAGTCATTAGGTTGGTAAGCTAGAGTATAACCTAAATTATGAGATTATCATCACTGCTTTGTTTTGGAGTAATGATTTTTGGCTTTGGGGGTGCCATGTGGATATTTGGGTTTGGAGCACATGTTCTGCCGTGTATTTCTTAGTTCAGTTGTTGGTACTTTCTGGAATTCTGGATAATGTTGGGTTAATAGTTTGTGCAAATGCACCACCTTAAGTTTGTGCAATTTGAATATAAAAAAGTTATGAAGTACTCCCAAGTTCATGGTGGATGGTGCAATTGGAATTGACTTCTTGAGTTTCTGTATGTCTTTTTGAGTGTCTCACACCTGCAATTCTGAATTATTCGGTATGTGACAGTTCAGTAACTTCAGTCTCTTTTAGTTTTATACCAGGTTTGGAGCTTGACCTCAGTTATCACCATACTGTCAATGGACTGGATATGGATATGTTATTAAGTATTTTTTTCCCCATCAAATAATGTAGTAACTCTTATGCAGACCACGTTGCGGGATGAGTGGGAATCTTTCTGCTTCATTTTATAGGGCTCAGTTTTTATGTTGAAACATGAATGTTGACTCAAGGTTGTCCAGAAACAAAGTGAAGTTGGATTCTTTTGAGTTTGATGGCTTGATGTGGATTTTAGGTAGTACTCGCAAATACAAACCAAAATTCATGATTTTTGTCAATTAAACTCTCCACTCCTGGATTGTTTTAATTGAAAGCTAATTAATCAATACACTCCTGTAATTAATTAACTAGGTTCTAAATTTGTTTATCACTCTTGACTCACAAATTTATGAAAGAAAAATTCGAACAAATTTACTCACAAACTTGCACAATTTTTCGGAATTCAATGTGTAAAACTTATGTATTTTACAAGGGATTATCAAGCCATTTATATAACAACCTAAGACTAAGTCCTAACAATTTTCTAAGACTCTTAGACTCCAAATTCACGTCTAAAACAAGGCTGAAATTCAGCTTACAAGACTCAACTATGACTCACAAGATAAGAATGCCACATCATCACTGCATCTTAACCTTATCTTGCTTAACAAACTCTAACAACTTATCTAATCAAGAAATTATCCTAAAACTTAACTAAATAATTAATAAACAAGATAATCATCAAAAATTAGCCTAAAAATCACGAATTAACTTGTTGCCCAAGTTCTTGAAAATTCGTCAAAATACTCGCCACAAATTCTTCGTCCATTTTGCGCAAATTCAAGAACTCCAAGAAACTTCAAGAAATGTTTCAAGATTCAATCTTTTAATCAAGAAACCTTCAAGAAACCATTCTTCATGTCTTTTAGCATATTTATGATATTCAAGACTCCACAAGAACTAATAATAATAATGATGTCCAAAATGAGAAAACCTGTGAAATTGGAAAAAACTCATGGACCAAACCAACTTGTTCCCTATAACCACCACTGTAATCCATCATGTGAGTATTAATTAAGGTTACTATCACTTAACTTAACTAATGGCTCACTCCACCAGTGACAAAATATTAATGATCACCATCCATAGTGTTGGCTACGAAGCCACCACTATCACTAGAATTTATAGTGTCAATCTTAATCATTGTCACCCATACCTGTGATTTATCCTTAACAAAACCAATGAGATTTATCATTAGGCTAATTGGTTCATCCACTGTTGTATCATAGGATATCTCACTTGTACTCAAATTCACATCATGGCTGTAGTGCTTAAATTATTAGTGGTTTGTGATAGATAGTTGTGTTCTGAAGTAGGTATATATATTAATGTAGTCCTATGTCACCGTATAATTTAGGATTGAAATTTTTTATTGTTATGTAAGCTACATTTTATAGAGATGTGGGCCCTATATCACTTGTAAAGTCAAGAGGGATAGTTTAATTGATTAAATTGTCCTTTTTCGGGATGAGTCGGTAAAGCTTGTGCTTCTTTTCCACTTATTGTATTTCATTCGGGATTTGGTTTTCTCAAATATTTTTCAATATATATCTATTTTAAGCAAAAATTGTTCACAGCTACCTATTAAATGTTGGTTTTTAAAAACAACTACCTACTTCTTTTTATTTATTATTATTATTATTATTATTTGTTATAAAATATCTATTAAATTACTTCGGGCTTGGTGGCACTTCCCTTGATCTGAATTTATCCAATTTTGAGGCAATTGAGCCCCACACCTAACTAATTCCCTCTACATATTGATGTACTGCAATTACCTTTATATCCCTCCCTATTAAATCCCTCAGCTAATGATTAACTCCAAATCCTCTTTTTTCCCCCTCTACTTTGATTCTTCTCTTTCCTTTGTCAGCTTCTTTAGTAGCATCAATGGTGTAATCCCAACCATGATCTACTTCTCTCTCCTGTATTCTCTTTTATTGTTGCAATTTTTTTAATCTAACTCAAACATCACTCTTTTTCTGCAATTGCGGCTGAGCATGATAGCCCTATTTTGCACAATATTCGTCATCAACCCCAAACTACATAAAATTTCTACTGTTTTTTAACATTAATTACATGCTGTTATGGTTGTTTTGGAAGGTTCATTTGTATATAAATATTGATTAAAAAAATCTTGTTTGTGGTGTAAATATGGGTACTAAATTAGTACAATTTGAATACCCCTAATTTTTTATGATTTAGGAATACTCAATTGGGGCATTGTCTGTAAACTTCAAGGAATCAACTAACGAAAGGGTAGACATTTTACCTCACAAAAGACTCTGGAAGTTTAGATCAATGATGGAGAGGAGTATAAAAGCTTAAAGTTTAACATAATAAATCTAGGTTCAGAGATTGTTATTTGATCCTTTGAAGTTTATATGGACAAAGGACAAAACAAAAGAGGGGTGATCACAAAATTTAGGGGAAAAAAGGAGGGATTTAGTTAGGGGTGGGGCCTAGGAGCCGGAAAAAAAATCAGTAATTTAGATCAAGGGTAGTGCTAGCAAACTGGAAGTGTTTTAATAGGTTATAACAATTTTTTTGTTAGGTAGTTATTTTAAAAAGCAACATTTAATAAGTAGTTTTAAACAATTTGGGGTTATTTTAAATTTCAGGTAAAAGATCTAGGTATTTCATTTTCCGAAATAATCATGTGCACCAATCTCAATTTTTTATTTTTCCCCTCTTTCGAAAAATGCCACTTTTCCCTCTATCCCTCAATTGAAGCCTTAGTCCCATAGGGTTTGGCTACATGAACCAAAATTGATCATTTGGTGTGGTCATCCACATAAATTTTCCTCCGTCCCCTATGATCGAGAACTACATTCTCCTATAAATCCTGTTGCTTTATATCTTTTCTAACTCCTTCCTGCCAAGTCATTTTTGGTTTTCCTCTACCTTGTCTATAATAATTTTGTTATCACTTGTAATGTTTCCCACTTACATTAAAAGCCTTGATGAGTGCTAAAGCCTATTGTGAAAACCGGAAAGGGATTGGAGGGGTTACATATTATTGTCTGTTTTTGCATCGTTTCGTTTTCTATTCCTAAGCTTGGATGATTTGTCCATTTTGGGTACAAATTAGTTTCTCTCCAATGTCCATCCCTTTTAAATTCATAAAGTATTTTGGAGCTTTCTCTCTCGCAAGGACATAATCAGGATTGACATTTAATTGGGCTTGTGCTAATTATACTATTAATCTGTTGTGGAAAGTAGCAAAATATTGTTATTTATTTGTAAAGGTGTCTTTTAGAACATCTTATTTGTTGTTACTTGATAAGGTTGCTATGTTTGACCCCTACCCTTTTTTATGAGGTTTAGCCTCATTAAAGGCAGTGGTAGATTTTTTAGGTTTCAATTCAAAACCATTCTCTTGATGTTGTGGTGCAACTTGACTTAAAAGAAAAAACCTTTCGGTATCCTTTGTTACTAAATCCATTCTTCTAAGTGATCTATAATTTGGCTTAGAATAGCTCACCACCTACTTATAGATACTACTGAACTCACACACTCGATTAGCTCAATTATGTTTATTCGGATTTCAGCCTTAAGTAAGAGATTAGCTCTCAAATCTACCTAAGGGTGTTAATTGTTAAAAGAATTAGCTCTTAGAACAATTAAACTAAGTTGCTCGTGATTTTTGAAACCCTCATGGCTAACAAATTTTCACTCACAAAAATAAGGAAACTTTGGTTTCCTTAGGTGCCAAGGAAACACCAACACTAAACCTTCCTAATTTGACTCCAACTAAGTAACAACATGGAAATTCTATCCTAACTACCTTTTGGATAAGATTTCAAAGTAAGCAACAAACTAAAAATGGCACAACACTAAAAATACGGAAAACCCATTCCACTAAAAATTGGACAAAAAACACGCTCAAGGTTGTTCTTTTTTGTGCAACTTTGTGTTTCTTCAAGAAACCTTTCAAGGTTCGATCTTTTAATCAAGAAACCTATAAAAATGTGTCCCCCATGTATTGTAGACTCCTATGACTAATTGAAATGGGAGAAAGCCCATAGGAAAGACCAACTTATTCCCCGGATCAGTTCTACCATTCGTTCCATTGGACTTGCGTGACTATTCTTGTACCCATGTTATGCAACAATGACCTTGTTGATGCTTAAGACCATGCCATTCTAGTGATCCAGCTCCTTTAGCCTTTAAGTGACTTAATAACAATTTCCTTTCAACTTGACCCTCGCTTGAACTTGCGGCTGGATAATCCTCCCTTTCTTCAAAAGGAATTGTCCTCAATTCTTTAACTTGCTCATCATCCGAGTATCCTATATTGAATGTTCAGGAATATCAACTTTGTAAGCATTATCACAATATCACCCACCATACCTTTTCAATATCCTGAATGGTCCTTCGGTTCTAGGCATTAGCTTATGCTTTCTTTTGCTTGCAAGTCGTTCTTTCCTCAGTTGCACACTCTAGGTTTGCGTCCTTTATTTGCTCGTCTCTTATATGCTTCATTCACCTTTTCAATTCGTTATTTTACGTGTTGATGAAGCTTAAGAAGTTGTGCAACTTGTCTATCTACATTGCCATCCCATTGTTTATCTCTAGGTAGACTAATGAACTCAATAGAAACAAAAGGATTCACCCCATACACTACTTGAAACGGCGAATACTTTGTTGCATATGAAGGCGTTCTTTTGTATGCAAATTGAGCATAACATAGCTTAACATCCCAATCTCTTCTTGTTTTGCTTACCAATCCACGCACCAAAGATCCCGATGTATGATTAGTTACCTTTGTTTGGCCATCAATTTGGGGATGATGTGATGTGCTAAACAACTTCGTTCCTAGCAATCTCCATAAGGTCATCCAAAAGTAACTCACGAATTTGTATTTGTAACAATGGTTCTTGGAACTCCATCTAGGCTCATGATATTCTTGAAGTACAAACTAGCTACACTATCTGCATCTTCAGTTTCCGTGCAGGCGTGCATGGAACAAAGTAAGCCATCTTCGAAAAATGATCCTTTATCACCATAATTATATCTTTGTTTCATTGAGTTCTAGGAAGAGCCACCACGAAATTTATACTCACGTCCTCTTAAGGCCTCATTGGTGTTGGTAATGGTGTATACAAACCCTTAGGAAAGGTACTCGTGATAAGTTCGACACCTGAAAGGAACAATTTGTTCCGACCATCTTTGGCCAATGATGAAAGGTTCTCTTTGCTCTTTGACAAGTTCCACACCTATCAATTACATTCTAAATTGTTCCGACTATCTTTGGCCAATGCAAGTGCTCATGCAACAACTCCATAGTTTTGTTGATTCCAAAGTATCGTGTGAATCCTTGACGATGTGCTTCTTTAGTCAACAAATCCCTTGGTGCACAGCTTGGAACACAAAGTTTATTACCCTTGAACACGAATCCATCTTCAACTGTGAACATAATTTGGGTACCTTGTGAATTTAACATCCACGCTAAAGTCTTCATCACTTTTGTAGTATTCTTTCATCGATACAAACCGTGAGACCTTAGCATCAACTACACTTAACAAACTATGTTTCCTAGATAGTATATCGGCTACAACATTAGCTTTGCCTACCTTGTACTTAGCCACGAAATTGAATGAGTGTAAGAACTAGACCCACTTGGCATGTATCTCAAAGACTCATGATCGGAATGTAGAACAAAAGCATGAGGTCTAAAATAATGACTCCAGTGATTTAGAGCTCTCACCATAGCATCGATTTCCTTATCATAAGTTAAGCAATTTAACTTCCCTCAATTCAACTTCTCTCTAAAATATGAAATAGGTCTTCCACATTGAATCAACACTTCGCCAATCCCCCATGTGCATCATACTCAACATCAAAATGTTTAGTGAAAAGGTTTAGTGAAATGAGGAAGTGCCAAAATAGGTGCTTCACACATTCGTTTCTTAATGGATTCAAATGCTTGTTGTGCTTCATCATTTCATGTAAACTTGCCTTGTTTGATGCGTGATGTTATATGATCATAATATTACTAACCTTCTTAATGAATCTCCTATGAAACGAAGTTAAACCACTGAAAGATCTTACTTATTAGAGATTTTGGTGTAGGTCACGAAGCTGTTGCCGCCTCCACTTTGCTTGGATTTTCTTTGATTCCTTCCTTAGACACAATGTAACCTAAAAATCCAACCATTTCTTACATGAATGAGCACTTCTCCAACTTCCCATAGAATTATTGCTTCCTCAAAGTCTTAAAAAGTTACTTTAAGTGTTATAGATGTTCGATTTTGCTCTTGCTTTATACCAATATATCATCAAGGTAAACCACAACAAAATTACCTATGAAAGGTTTCAACATCGCATTCATCAACCTCATAAAAGTACTCGGTGCATTCATAAATCCAAAAGGCATAACACAAGACATGCTTAGTCTTGATGTTGTCTGCCTTTCATCCCTTTCATGCGTCCTTATTTGATGGTACCCACTTCTCAGAACTATCTTTGAAAACAATGTAGAACCACTCAACTCATCTAATAAATTATCCGATCTTGGAATCGGAAACTTATACTTAATTATTATGTTGTTGAGTACTCTGCTATCAATGTATGTATGCCCTGTTCCGTCCTTCTTTGGTACCAACAATGTAGGAAAAGCACAAAAACTCATACTTTCACATAGCCTTGTTCCATTAATTCTTTAGTTTGGCGTTGCATCACTTTTGTTTCTTCAAGATTGCATCTATCTATCCGGTGCCTTATTCGGAATCGAAGCCCCAAAAACTAAGTCAATTTGATGCTCAATGCCAACAATTGGTGGTAATCCAGGAGGTCATGAGAAAAAATGTCCTTGAACTCGTCCAAGCCTTGCGCCAAATCACGATCTTCAATCATCACCCCTTCTTTGATCTCTATAGCAATGACCACAAATACCAACTTTTGATCCATCGTGGCTACCTCGAAACCCTTCCTCTTTAGGAACATAAACTCCTTAGTTTCACTCTCCTTTGGTTTTGATCTCATTATGCGACTATGGTAGGAAAGTCTTCACCTTTCCATTCATGTGCAACTTGTAGACATTGGTGACTCCATCATGGTGTTGTTTGTCACTTTGTCTATCAATTTGCCAAGGTCCTCCCAACAAAATCTCACAACCATTCATAGGAACAACATCACAAATAATATCATCATGATAACTACCAATTGAAAATGAAACCAATGCTCTATTTCGAACCTTTACTTCATTGTTATTATATAACCACTACAATCTATTTGGTCTAGGATGTTTGCTAATATTTAATACAAGCTTATTCACTAAATTCGAAGATACTATCCATCAATAAGTATTAAAAATAGTCTCACATTAAGCCCACTCTTCCACACTTTTCATGTGCAATGCCCTTCTCTATCTTTATTTTCCATACTTTCATACTCTGGCTTGTAAGTGTCTTCCTCAGCAACCTCACTATCCTCTTCTTGAATTGCATTCTTTTGATATCCTTCAATCTCATGTATAGTTAGAACACAAGGAGGACGAAACCCTTGCAGTTAAAACATTGAATTTTCAAAATTTCATTGCTTGAACTCTCCTTTCCCTTGCCTTGATCCTTGTGTAGAACTAGTTGACGTGATTTGAGGCACATTAGGCTTGTAGGGCACGTATGGTTTGGAAACCAACTTCGAACCCCTATTGCGTTGCTTATCTACTTTGCTTGCGATTTTCCAAATTTCGTCATATGGCAAGTGAGGATGTGATTCAACCTTATCGATTAAGTGTTGGTCTAGTCTAATTCACCAACAAATCTAGCAATCTTTTGTTACTCCCTTCAATTCTACATTGAAATTTTCTCAAACTCCTTTGTGTATTCATCCGCACTCATCTTCCCTTGCTTCAATGTTGCTAATTTGATGTACAATTCTCGTTGAAAGTTGGATGGCACAAATCTACCCCTTACAAATTTGTTAAGTTTTTCCCAAGTCTCATTCTTAGGCTTGCCTTCACGTTTTCATTGCTTCTTTACCCAATCATACCTTAGGACACATATTTTGCTAATTTCAGAACCGCTATCTTGAACTATTTTCCTCCTTAGTGTCCTTGTATTCAAAGAATCATTCTAATGCACTTTTCCAATCAAAATAAGCTTCCAATTCTCCTTAACCACCAAATTCATCAACTTCAAACCTTAAACCACAATCATCTTTTTTGCTTTGATGAAATTCATCATTTGTTGATTTAAGGAACAATTTTGCGATCAAATCTTGCATGGTTGCAGTTTGTGTGATTAGGGCTTCAATTTGTATACCACATCTCCTATTCTCACTTTTAGCATCCATGATTTTGGTTTTTCTAACACTCTTCTAGCGCCACTTGATCTATAATTTGGTTTAGAATAGCTCACCACCTAGTTATAGATACTAATGAACTCACACTTTTGATTAGCTCAATTATGTTTGTTCGAATTTTAGCCTTATGTTTCTAAGAGATTAGCTCTCAAATCTACCTAAGGGTGTTTAATTGTTAAATGTATTAGCTCTTAGAACATTGAAACTAAGTTGCTCATGATTTTTGAAACCCTCAAAGCTCGGGAATTTTCACTCATATGATATGTATCGGGAAGTGTCTACAAATGTTAGGACTTGTGGTGCGTTGACTAAAGACTTTCCTATAACAATTGGATTGCACCAAGGGTCGACGTTAGGCCCTTTATCCCAATTCACCCTCTTATAACAATTGGGTTGCACCAAGCTACATCTTATCCCAATTCGCCTCCTTGATCACTATCTCTGTGAAAACATTAGCATTTGCATCCCTCAAGGTCCACCATCTAATCCCTTGGCTCCCTTTTACGACATTTCTTTTTCCCAATCTCTTTCAAACGGATAGTCATCACCAATAGCCGGCATTGGGTAACCACACTCTCTGCTGGGATGACTTTGCAATCAATGCAACTTTGTCTATCCTCCCTCCTTGTGAGTAGGAAGTATTGCATTTGCTCCTTTACGAAAAGTTATCCAGTGGGAATCTCGCTTCTTAAACCAACTATTAGCTAGAATTAAGTCGTACGAGTGGGCAAAGTTCAATACGGTCTCTCAGTGAGCGTCTCTGTGCCCATACCCAAAACCCCCATGAACACTTTCAAAGCCATCACGACGGTCCCCAACATCCCCATTCAAGTCTCCTCCAATATATAACTACTCCGTGTGAGGGACACCTTGGACTAACCGATCAAGATCCTCCCAAAAATGTCGTTTCTCTTCCGCACTTTTAGTCCAATTTGGGGTGCATAAGCAACATTAATGACTCATTACCACACAACAACTTTACCCTTATCAACCTGTCGCTCTTTCACTAAGTCTTTATTACCTCTTGCGAAAGCCGTTCATCAAGGACTACACCTACTCCATTCCTAACTCCATCACCATGATTCTTGTCTTGTCCAGCATACAACACCTTATATCCCAAGATCAAGCGTCGAGCCCCCTGTTCACCTTTTCTCTTGAAGGCATAATATGTTTACTCGTCTTCTGTTCGTTACCCTCACCAATTCTGCTGATTTCCTCGTTAGAGACCCCATATTCCAAGAACGAACCCGAAAACCAACCGTAGACCCCTTCCTCCTTTGCTCTCTTGCACCACTTACCATCCTGTGTTTATTTGACACCACCATCTGACGGTGTGGCGCTTCGCTTCGAGGCGACGACCTAGCAATTCTTGCATATTTATCACACTACACCCCGAGCCTGAGAAGTGCAGCGCATTGCTGAGTAGGGAATGCCCCAATCGCAAGCTCTTGCTTATTTGACACCACATTGAGGCAATGTGGCACGTCGCTTCGGGTTGACGACCTAGCAATCCTTGCATATTTATCACTACACCTGGATCGGAGAAATGCAACGTGTCGCTGAGTAGGGAACGTCCTCACGAAATCATCATTTTAGTTCATGTCATAAAATGTGACTAAGTTTCACGCCGGTTGTCATTGACCTACCACAACCCTCCTTTATCCAGGCTTAGGGATTGGGAAACTCACTGGCGGAGTTTTACTCTGACGACATATAAAAAACCGATTTTATACGACTCATGAGTCAAAAAATTGTGACAAACTACTCACAAATACTTAATTTTTATTCGTTTTTATTCAAAAAAAAAACTACGAGATTAGTTCCCGTGCCTATGCCCGATTTGAAAATAAAAATTTCTAAAAAAAAAAAAATACAACAAAAGGACGTGTCTTTTAAAATTTTTTACTCATAGAAGGTTCTAATATATAACAAGCATAAAAAGGTTTTATAATCATGGAAGGTCCGATTTAACAAAAACAAACTATTTAATACATCATGACTATTTGGCTAATTAATATAGATATAGATAGTTTTTCCAAATAATTTTTCCAACCCCCATGTTATATTATTCCTCTAAATCCTTATCTAGCTATATAGTTTTCCAATTCTATTTTTTAATTTCTTAAAATTGGAATTCAAAATTAAATGAGAACATGTGAATAAGATAAACATAATAATAAAATTACAAAAATATGAATGAAATTAAGCATTTAGAGCATTTGTTGGAATATTTTCGATTTTTTGGGATACGTGTCACCGTAACTTTTTTTAACTCATTCGTCGTATAAAGCCAATTTTTATTACCAATATGTCGCCAGACTGATTTTTTATTTTTTTATTTTTACCAAATTGTCGCTAAGTGTATATTTTTTACCAATTTGGTCAATTGGCCATCCGGATGGTGTATGGTTTACCTGTATACTATGCCCAAATACTGCAATTCTTTTCTATATTCATTTTTTTTCAACCAGTCATGGTTAACCTATATTTAATCATGGCCCAGGTCAAGCACTACTTTGAATATGAGGACCCCAACGGAACAGTAAATGAAATCTGGCGTCAAGTTCGCCACAAGGTTCCCTTGGTTAAGCTGATGATCAATCGTGACAAACGACTTGTCAAACGGGAGTTATCGCAACCTGACTGCTCCTGTCTTTGTTCAAACCAGACGAGCACCATTTTGTAGTATAATTGCTCTGATAAAATGTGTCATTAATCGGCCTCATTGCTGCTTAACTCAGGTGTTCTTGGAGCATGTCAAGCTGCTAAAAGAAAAGCAGTAGCACATTTTTCGAATCAACAGAGACGGCTGCCTTGCACCCACTGCTCACAGCAGCTGCTCATTTGATTAGCTGTGATTCATGTTCATGTTGTGGAATTGGTGTTTATGTACCTGCAAGCCTGCAAGTTGCATGGATGTTCGTGCTATCCGAGCAGTTATTATGTTCAACATAGGGAAAGTATAATGGCTATATGATAGGAGAAAAAGGATTTAGTGTAATTATATTATTTCCCCCCTGCAAAATTTATACTGGACGGCTTTGTCCGTTTTCAATACGTCTAATTTACATGTAATGAGACAATATAGGAATACCACTTCGTTTTGTTTTCTAAACCTGTCAACTTTTTGAGTGAATACTTTATATGGGAGTACTCGTTATGGGAATACCAATATGGGAACATAATATAGAACTTGGAATTAAACCAATTGACCAACACTTTAATGGTTTGTTTGGATAACAAAGTTGAATGGATTGTGTCATAGTCAGATGTGTAATTATTGAATATGATACGGATCAAATTATGGAGATAATAAGTTCATTTAGTTGGGTCATTATTATACTGTTGCTAGACAATACTACTGGCCCTTGAACTTGAAAGTCAACCCAATGTCTGGTTGAATGGATCCTATAAGGTGATACAAAGTAGTATAGATTGTTTATGGAGAAAAGCCTATTATAGTTTTATGTCATGAAACCAACCAATAGAAATATAGGAGAATTTTTATGGGTTTGACCTAATTATTATAATGTGATTATAAATAATAGAGATTAGGGGTTTTATTAGTTTAGGGGAATATCTCATATTTCATATCCTAATTGAAAGCCAAAAATACTCTTCTCCTCTTTCCTCTCTATTGTAGGTGGGCTTTCATAGCCAAGAAAAAGGAAGTATCTTCTCTTCTTATTCCAACTAGAATTGGTGGTAGATTAATCTATACTCGTGGACTAATTAGAGGAGCAGCGTTTGAGGCTGTAATCTCAGGTGTTCATACCATTAGCATTTGAGGAATTCATGCTTCAAACGTATAATATAAAACTATTGTCTGATCCTTAATAATTATCCATGTCGATCTTTGATACAAATATTGATCACAACTTCGAAGGTTTGATTGAAGCTGCTAATAAGGGTGCAACCATGGAGGAATTGATTGCTTATGGAGACTCAAGTGTAATGGGTGCATCTAGGGTTGGGATTTTGCGTGTGCATGGTCACACATATCTAGCTAGGTGTGACACGCAAATCAAGGAAAGATGGTTGACAAGGGGAATAAGTTGGTTTTGCCTATGAGTTTTTATCCCATTTCACTTGATAGGGTTTTTCTCATTTTAGGCATTGAGTCTTTCATTTGTCGGTGGGTCTTAATCTTCATTTACAGCCTTAAGCACATAAAAAATGGCTTCTTGAAGATATCTTGATTAAAAGATTGAATCTTGAAAGGTTTCTTGAAGATTTGTTACAAATATTGAAAATTGCGCAGATTTAGAAGCATCTTGGATGGCGTGATTTTGGGCGATTTTGTGAAGATTTGGATATTGAATAAAAGTTTTATTTTGTTTACTTAGAAAACAAAAATTCCGATATTTGAGTTGGTGGAACAATCTGGAATCAAAATAAAAAAAAAAAAAAACTTTGATTCCAAATTGTTCCCTTAAATCTTGCTCGATTTTCTCCGTAAAGTTAACTCTAAGTCGATTCGAAAGAAAACCCTAGATTAGAAATGATTTGGGGAATTCGATTTGATCATTGAATTGATCGAACACAATTGTTGTGTTTTGGAATTCAATTTGATCTTAATTTAATCCTACATTAGTTGTTTGATTGATTAAAATAAAAAAAAAATGATGTTTTTTGGTGGAGCAACCATGATTGAGTGACTAAGCCACGGTGGCTGCTCCGTGGCTAGTTCGAGGAAGGGCGATGGTGAGGCTGGGCAAGACGAGGTGGCTTGTATGCTAGTTTGTGTTTGAGCAAAGGGCGTGTCAAAAGGTAGTAGTATAACAGGTTGTGGTTCATGGTGGCCTATAGTTTTTTTTTTTCTAGGTGGGACTCGACTATCGCCATCTTCACCTCCAGCTCCTACATGCTACAAGAGAGAGAGAGAGAGAGAGAGAGAGAGGTGTGGGTGAAAAAGGGCGAAGGGCGGTGGTAGCAACTGCCACGTGTGGTTGACAGTGGCTGCGGTGGTGGTTGTTGGTTGGATTGCTAATTTTTCAATATTTTAATTAAAAAATTATATTAGTAAAAATAATTCTCCCTCCGTTGTTTCTTACTTGTAGCGTTGGACCAAAGATTGTGAGAGCTTTTATTGTCTAATGTACCAAGTAAAAAATAACAGAGGTAGTAATAATTTTATTAGTTAATAAAAATAGTTTTATTAATTAATAAAATAAATTAGATTTTGTTAATTAATAAAAATCGGTCTTCATTAGTTAATAATATGTGATTTCATGTTTTGAATTAATTTTGGATATATTGAGCAAATAATTCCAATATTGATGATAATTAACTTTATAAATTTATTTATGGCATAATTAGTTGAAATAATTGAAGTAAAAACAATTGTTTGCCTAGTAATTAGGATAGAATCTCCTAATTTTGTTAGAAAAATATTTTTTTGAATAATATGTGACATTTCTTAATTTTGTAAATAAATAATATGTGATATTATTAAATTACAAAATTATGATTTGATTTTATTTTCCCTAAGTTCAAATATGTGATATTTTAATTAGAGTGATGAATAATATGTGATATTGTCTTATTCCAATTATAAAATATGGAGATATTTTAAATAGTTGCCTTATTTTTTTGATATTAGATAGATTATTTTGGCAAGCATGTTATATGTTTTATTTTATTTTAGTACTTTATATAATATTTGATATTATGATGCTATAATAAATGACTAGTATTGCCCAAATTAAGTTAGAAGATATGATTTGTGTTTTGTGATGTAAATTTGTAACTTAAATACGGTCAGCAAACCGTGAAGTTTTTTTGTAATCTAAATTTGAAGTTAATTTTAATTAGTTATGTATATATTTTTAATTCAAGAAGAAGTCTCTAACGATCGAATCAAGGATGAAATCTAATGAAGAGTTCAAGAGGGGATCATGAAGATTAGATCATTAGGATTAGGGCCATACCAAATAATATTTGCTTTTATTTATTGCATTTTTATTGTGCATGTTTTATTTATTATTGTTGTCTTTTATGCGCTATGAGTTCACTTACTAATATTACTACATAATAAATTTAGGTCTCTGAAAGTAACTTTAAGCTTATTTGCTTACCCAAATCAACACCTATGAAGCCTCAGTTTCAAATGATGGGTTTGCCTAATCAAGGTGTCATTTCAAACTTAGGATAGTACATGTAATTTCATGAAGATGATTACATGCTATTTTGGTCCAGCTCAGCTAAATTATCAAGAGGCAAAATTTTGCATTTAGAGGCATATGGAGGTTAGCTTAAAACATGAGATGTTACTTATCGACTAGGAAGTATAACTGTTATAATTAGTAACTTGTGCTAATATTTGGGGATCTTGGAATCATTATTTCATTAAGACGGACAAACTAATATATTTTAAGTGAAATAATGTTAAATAGCTTATATTTAGTGAATCAAAGTTATTGGTTTCAACATAATATTAACTTTGCATACTTTTTTTTCTGTATATTGATCATGTCTTGTAACAACAATAACTCAAATTTTAACTTGTGTCCGTTCTTTAAGAAGGAAAATCTAAAAGAGATAGGGTGGGAAAGGAATGTGAGAACTGTTCTCAAATCTGAAAGAAGTAATGGTGTTATTGACACCAAAAACCATGTTGTGGCTGATTGTGCAACAACTGTT
Source organism: Suaeda aralocaspica (assembly GCA_016808085.1). Taxonomy (NCBI): domain Eukaryota; kingdom Viridiplantae; phylum Streptophyta; class Magnoliopsida; order Caryophyllales; family Amaranthaceae; genus Suaeda; species Suaeda aralocaspica. The sequence goes on along the minus strand of PYUH01000678.1, from coordinate 57,659 downwards.
AAAAGGGCAGCTGAGAAATGCATGAAATCAGAAAGCTTGGACATTTATGTTATTGAAATCAATGTAACTAGTTCTTCATCATGGGTATTAGATACCGAATCTGGTTATTACATTAAATCTTATGTGCAAGGTCTTAAGAGAATTAGGAAGTTAGCAAAGTGAGAGGTGGATCTACGTGTTGGCAATAGTGCTAAGATTGCAACTCTAGATGTGGGATCATATAACTTATCTCTTCCTTCTAGTTTAATCTTAGAATTATAGAATTGTTATTTTGTTCCAAAGAATTGTGAAAACATTATTTCAGTCTCATATTTGGATTCTGAGGGGTTTTCATTTACAATAAAGGACAACTGTTGTTCCATTTATTTAAAAAAAAATGTTTTATGCCACTGCTAAATTGATACATGGTTTATACAAATTGGATCTAGATAAACACAATTGTAACATATATGATAAAAGTAAAATTCAAATGATACTAACCCCACATACTTATGACATTGTCATCTTGGACATATAAATTTAAACCGCATTCAAAAACTCCAAAAGGATGGAATTCTTGAATTATTCGATTATGAATCCTTTGATATATGTGAACCATATTTGATGGGAAAGATGAAAAAACCAACCTTTAATGGAAAGGGAGAAAGATCTAGTGAAACCTTAGGATTAATACATTCAGATGTAAGTGAACATATGTGATGTAGTATGAGTTCCTGGTAGGGTCACTTCAACTGAATACGTGGAGAGGGAACAAAATCCCTGTAGGATTTTTTCCCCCTCCGATGCTTAAGTAAGTATTTATGGGAGGATTAAGGTTAAATAATAATAATTAACAATATAAATCTGGAGAGAGATTTTAGAGAGAGAGATTCTAGTATTATGTAAGAATTGTATGAGAGTGAATATGCTTGAATGAATGAATGAATGCCCCCATGGGGTATTTATAGGCAAAATCACCAAGGGTGCCCTAGGGTTTTGGGACACTTATCCCTTGGTGATTGGCTTGCGCCTTTATGAGCCCTTGTTGCGCCTTTCTAACCTTTGGCCTTTGGCCCATAGCACGGAGTAGTCTCTTTTCCTTAAACCGAACATGTGGCAAGATCTCAAGGGCGACACATAGTCGTCCATGCAATCTGTAGACTGGATATGACTTGGCAATTTGTATGATAAACGGGACACGTGGCCCAGTATTATGCTTACACGTGGCATGATATGGCATGCCACATCATTTGCCCCTCAGTTGGGTGTTTGGATTCATAATCCATGTCCCAACTGACGTCTCTTTCCCTTCTGGAAGTTATTTTATAACCTCCCTCAGCAGTTATTAAAGCCTCAACCACCCTCTTAGGTTTTTTGGGGGTAATTTCAAATCTGAAGGGGGAATTTACTTTTCTACCCCTCAAATTTTCCTATATATATGGGATTGAAAATGATTGTTTCACAATCATTTTCAATCATTTTCCTTTCCACTTTCTCTCTCTAAAAGTTCCAAAGAATCTTCTCAAGCCCTCAAGAAACTTCAAAGGCGATTTCCGGCGACCAGTGGTGCGATTTCCGGTGAGTTGGTGCGATGGTTTCCGGTGTGAACAGTAGATCCTAGTTTTCTTCTTCCTTTTCAGGTATTTACCTGAATTATTTTTCTTCCTTTTCTTCAATTTATTTCTTGTTTTTCTTTTACTTCTTTATCTTTTTTTTTCCTTTAAATCTGTCAATGGCTTCTTCATCCTCTTCTTCCCCAAATAATAATGAGAACTCTATTAAATTACTTCCTTCTCCTCGTACTACTTCTTCTGTTGGAACTCAATCTTCTGTCGTTCCCGATCATTCATTGTCTTGGTCTTTCCTACTTCCTTCTCTTCCTGTGCAGGAAGTTGCAATGGCAAGAACCAAACAAACTGCCTATAGAGAAACAGCTACTTTGAGAGTTCCAGCATCTGAAGTTTCAGATGTGAATCCTCTTGATCAACAAGATCCTACTTCCCAGGTTGAGGGAAGAGAGGATGCTGGTGCTGCATAGGAAGCTCCTGAAGAGGAAGTAAGGGAGATTCCTACTAGGAAGAGAGAGGCTTCTGAGGCTACCACTTCCAAGCCGAAGAAGAACAGAGGTGCCTATCCTGGCGCTGATGATGTAGTCATCTCTGATGAATATGTAGATGGTGCGAATAAAGATAAACTAAGTAGTGAATTGATCTTTAATAATGAGTATTTTGAACTAATCATCCCTAACAAGGGGGATACCATTTTGGATGCCCCTGAAGATTGCTTCCCTGTATATACTGAAGTTATTGACTTAGGGCTTAGGTTCCCCACTTCCTTAATCATCTTCAACCTTTTCAAGAAATATGACATTGGCATATGTCAGCTTACTCCCAACTCTTGAGTTCACATAATGTCTTATGTGACTTCTTGTGGCCTTAGAGGAGTGAAAGCTTCTTCTAAGGTCTTCCTTCATCTTCATCATCTCTCAAAAGCCTCCCACTGCAAACATGGGTGGTTCTACTTGAAAAACAGTGAGGGGTTCCTCACTTGTGTGGAGAAGGCCAACAAGGTTTCCAACTGGAGGAACCATTTTGTATTTGTGAAGTCTCATGACAAAACACTTGTAGGAGTGTTGAAAAAATGGAATCCTTTTCCAAAGTTCCTAGGAAGATCTTTTGAGCTTCCTAGATTGAGTGATTCTGAGCAACAAAACTTAGAATATTTCAGATCTACCACACAGGAGATCAAGAAGCAATTTCTGACACTGAATGTCAATGAATTGGTTAAGGAGTTTTGAGGGAGTCTAAGTTCGAGAGAATTAGTGAGCCCTAGTTCAATGAATGTCAATGAATTGGTTAATGAGCGTTAATTGAGTTTGTTGATTGATCATAGTGAACCGATAGCCCGAGGTTCCCATTAATATAGTTTAATCGTTATTTTCCCGTCATTTCCTTAGTTTCAATTCTTAGTCTTCTTAGTTCTAGAAACCATTACCGAAATTTCCACCAAGGCCCATTACACGCTTTAGGCTTTTTAGAGCTAGTAGAATTTAATAGCTTCCCTGAGGATTCGATCCCTACTTCCCTAGCTATATTTGTTAGAGTTGTTCGGTTATTTTTGAGAGGTGTGCGACAACCTGTTCAGTTACATCATAAGTTTTTGTAAATTGAGTATTGTTTTATTTGATTATTGTTGTAGTGCCCTCGTCAACAAAATGGAATTGAATGTTGATATTATGTGATGAGATATATGAAAGAGACAGTCGAGCATAAACAAACTTAAATCCATGTTGATGCATGTTTTTAATTTTGTTTGATTTTTATTGAATTTACTTTGGTTATAAATGTGTTTTTGGCATATGTGGGAAACTTTGTGGAGTTTGTAGAAAGCTGGATTGGTAGCGGTGAGTATTGCATGATTAAGGGGGTAACCATAAGACTGAGATAGGGGATAAATATTGATGATCTGTTTGTGGCACTCTTAAATGAGGGTTTTGTCAGTGGTCATGAGATGTGCTTGGGCACGATACTTTGACATTGGCGTGGAGAGACTGTGTGGTGTGGGTGGAGCAAATGGATGGTAAGTGGGAGGTGCAATGATGGTAAGCACTCTGCAATCGGGAACTAGGTTCTTATTTTCATTTGCAAATAGATGATATTATTATTGTTACCTACTTTTAATTTGATACATCTTTGATAATAAACTAATTAATATATTTTTATTGCAGTACTTTTTTGATTGCAATGTTTTAAGTTATGAATAACAGCAGATTGATGAAGTGAGGAACGAATTGGCACAACATATATTTCTTGCTTTATGATTGACATTGCTCGAGTTATGTGTACATTGCAGAAGTTTATTATAGGAGTTAGAACTTTCTCTAGATAATTTTTGTTACCGAATTTTTTTATAGTTAATTTTGCTGCACTATTTAAGTATTTTTTTGATGTATGAATTCTATAGTTATTAATAAAATTAGATTTTTTTTAAACAAATAATTTTATTAGAATGTATATTGTTCAATTGGAAAAAAATGAAATGGTAGTTCATTAATTAAATTTAAAATATGAATGTAAATGATCGCCAATTTAAAGCTGTAATGGAAGAAAAAACCCGGGAAAATTATTTTTGGTGCCAACACGCAAATAGACAACGCTCTAAAGTGCTTTAATTGAAGCGCTGCAATTGTAAAATTTGAAATTTGGGCGCCAAAATGATAGTACCATAATCATGTTTTTATAGCACTTTAAAGTGCTATAAGTTGAGCGTTGTAGTATCATTCACATATTAACAGCACTTTGTAAAGTGCTATCATTGTTTTCCCAACACCCCCATATTACAGCACACAAAAAGCGCTGTCATTCTCTACAGTTTAACGCTTTTAATACACGATTATGGCATGGGAAAGTTGGGAAAGTGTTGATAATTCAACTCAACACTATCATAGGAGAATATTTGAAGATGTTAATCTCCACGATAAATGTAAGTCGACCCCACTGGGGAATAATTAATTTTGTCCTCATACGATATCCAAGAAGGATGAAGGAAGTGCTCCTGATGGGGAATGATATGTCATCACTAGGATATGATACACCATTGAGCCCATTACTGATCACTGAGGATTTTTGGAAGTCTGCATTAGGAGCTCACTCCGCTGGGGATTATTATATGAGTTTCATTAGTATCCCATGCTTTCATTAAGTGTTGACTTACTAGGGATTGATGTACATGGATTCAATAGGGGAAACTTCTCGATACGAGACTTAGGGAATAGAGGTTATTTTCAATCATAATAATTTCATTTTGGGCATTCGATATGGCCACGAAGTTGACTTTGACCCAATTTTGACCTATATGGAAGTTTTCGTCATTTTAGCTATGGAACTCGAGAAATCACCACACTAGGGATGGCTAATTTTAGAAATCATAGATCAATTTCATTGGGGAGATATTGATGTTGTCTCGTCATAGATTCACCACAAGTAGTGCACTTGTAATTAAATCTATCATAAGGAAACTTTTACTATACCGTTGCATTTTACCCCTTTAATCTTTGCATTAGGCCTAAGGCAACAGTTCACGAACCGCCACTGATACTGTCGTTGCATTAGGTCTAATGCAATGGTTATATGAGGCTAATGCGACGGTCAATGAAATTTTTAGCAACCGTCGCATTAGGTGTTGCATTAGGTCTAATCCAACGGTTATTTCAATCTAGTGCAACAATTTCTTAAAATATGTAGACCGTTGCATGAGGTCTATTACAACACTTAATCATATCTAATGCAACACCTTTTCACCATTACAACCGTTGCATTAGACCTAAAGCAACACCAATTTCAAACCTAATGCAACGCCTTCTTCTTCTTCTTCTTCTTTTTTTCATTTGATAAAAATACATGGTAAAATGGATATTAAATTAATGATGAGAATAAATGTTGAACAATTTTAATATTCATATGCATTTATATATAGTATTTTGTACAATTAAAGTTTTAAGACTTTTAATTCGGTCATAATTGATTACAAAGGCAACAGTTATGCAATAGTCATATGTACTAGAAAACAAAATATTCAATATCCATATGTAGCTTCACCAAAATCCTAATCTATACAAGCGTATGTTTAGTAAGTTGACTTGATCTCACAAATCTTCAAACTTTCATATAGTGATCTTCAAATAAATGTTTCGTAGTCAATTGGTCCATTGACGTGATCTTAAAAACCTAGTCGATTTTGAGCTTCTACTTTAGTTACCGCTGCTTAATGTCTTCAAACTCCCCAACAGTGTTCAAAGATTGTTTTCTGTGACGCTCTGTGGTAAGCACAACCGAAAAAGGAATAGCATTGATGACAGCATAATATTGCTGCCAAAATAATCAATAAAAACAACATTAATACACTTGCAATGATGACATATGAGAGACTACTCCATATTAAATAAATAAACGACTAAAAACATAAGGTAAAACCACTAGTTTGAGATTAAGGAAACCACGTTAGTTAAAAATTTGAAAACAAAGCTAAATACCAAATTTGTTGTTAAACATGACCAAGTAAAATTTGAAACTCACAAAAACAAAAAGAAAGACAAAAAAGAACAAAATTAGGAAGTTATACTTCATTTGACGTAATGATAAAAGCCAAAGCCAACACTAATTTATATTGAAGCTAGATGCCTTAGGAATGGTGATGAAAGAGGGGTAGGCTGATAAATTGAAAGTTTCATACCTATGCATGTCATAACTAACAACTAACAACAAAAAATACTTATGCAATCAATCAGCAACAACCGTGATAGGAACCTACCATAATTGTGCTGATCAGTTACACCTTCACTATACCATGTAGTCTTGTCAATGATATTGGTATCCGACCTCTTCTTTAAAGAGTTATTCCAGTGATTCTTAATGGCATCATCCATCCTGCATTTTTCCAATTTTAAGAACTCAATTGCCCAAGAAAACATGCTCCGAAAAAATCAGTCAGTGAAAAGATATCTTCATCATGACAACTAAAATACCTTCCCGGAAGACATCTAGCTATCTTTGCCCACTTGTTGCCATAGATCTAGTGGTAGTGAGCAAGAAGTGATTCTTCGTGTTCTATCCATGAATCTTTCTTTATTGTAGGGTTAAGATGGTTGTACCACCTAAAATAAACATAAGTCAGAAGAAAAATATAGCTAGAATCAACTGCAAATTTGCAAAGCTTTACACATTGTCACTAATACAAATATCTTTCTAAATTCAGTATTTTGCATTTATGAAATTAAGCAATGTTCAATTTCTTCCCTTTTTATCCACCCAAACTTTATGTCTGAAATTGTATTTTCCACGTAATAAAACAAGATATACTTGATCATTGAAGCAAAGGAAAGAATGGCGGAAATTAGGGGAATAAGATGGTTTTGTCTATGAGTTTTCCGTTTACTTCTAAATTCCAAACACTTCGATTAGGAGTCCACTTCACTTGATAGGGTTTTCTCATTTTAGGCATTGAGTCTTTTATTTCTTGAAGTGTCTTAATCTTCATTTACATCCTTATACACATGGATAATGAATTCCTGAAGGTTTCTTGATTAAAAGATTGAATCTTGAAATGTTTCTTGAAGATTTGAAGAAAAACACAAAAATTGCGCAAATCTTGAAGAATTGCGTGTGGCGTCAATTTGGACGATCTTCCATGGATTTGGGTAGGTCATATTTTTGTGTAATTATGGTTGTAATTTTTTGATTATCTTGATTATCAAGGTATGAGTAAGTTTGTTAGGATATTTTTTGTTTAGATATAGTTTGTTAGGATTTGTTAGCAAGTTGCATGACATGCAGTGATGATGTGACATTCTTATCTTGTGAGTCATGGATGAGTCACTAGATTAGGACTATTTTTGCCTATGTTGTGCGTGTGTTTTTAGCTTAGTTTTGTTAGGATTTTTTTGATGATTATGCCTATAAATAATCTCAACATTAGTTTGTAAAAATTCAGATTAGTGAATTCAATAAATATTATTGTTTAAGTTTTATTTGTTTCCTAAAAAACAAACTCAAAACCGAAGGTATGGGAAAATTTCGTGTGTGAGGAAATTTCAAAACACTTTGAGAGCTGGTGCTTAGGCTTTAGGCTCTTGTGAAGATAATTTTAAGAATTGAGGGTACATAGCTTTAATCAATTCACAAAATTATTCGACCTAGATCGTTTTTCTTGGTGCTTGGCTTTAGAGAAAACCGAACTAGTTTTCTATCATTGTGAGTGGTGATTTTTTTTCATCAATCTTCACATCACATACTCGATGAACACGATGACTAATGAGATTGAAGATGATAATAAACTGGAGGATGAAGATTTAGTGCGGCCTCAAATTAGATACATTGCGTTCTAGTGTCAGAACGATCTTGGAAGCGCCCTCAAGAATCATAAACCCGAATATCCCCCGAATATAGTATGATGATTAGGATGATGGTGATGAATTTGAATATAATACTAATTATAAAACTAATAAACTAAAATGTTGGAAATAATATAAAAAGTGAAAAATAAAATAAAAATCTTTTTTGTGTTTATAAAGGTGAAGAAGATGAAGATTCAAAGAAAAATGATGAATATTAAAAGAAAAATGAAAGATTTTATGGAAGAAAGATAATAGAAGCTAAATTCTCTCTAGATCAATCACATCAAGTGGCAAAAGTTACCAAAACTCCTAGCTTGACTTGAATGTGGGAAAAGAGCACCCCTTTTCTCGAAATTTCGCTTATATTCCTGATGTATTAGGCCTAGAAGTTCGTACAGCCTCACACATGCTCATTTCCTTATTACTTTAGGCTTGCCTCATTTCATGAAGAGTAGAAAGGAGGAAGTTTCCTCCTTCCTTGTGGGCTTTAAGGAGGAGAGGATCCCCTTGGGCTCCAAGGTTTTCCTTTTATTGGCACGTTTTTAGCTCGTTCCTTACGGAAAAAGATTAAAGAGTCATTAGTGCTCTATTATAAAAATATGGAAAAATTCTAGAAAAATATGGAAAAGTATGGAAAAAAATAAAATTGAATTATTTTTGTGATTTTCTTGTGTTTTTAAGAATATTAGGGCGTCTTAGGTTGGATATTGAATTTAGCTCATTTAGCATATTTTGCTCATTAGATATTGAATTGGCATAAACTTGATAATTTATTCATCTTTGAGGAAAAATAACTCAAATTAAAGATATCATCCATGAAAATGATTCTAGAAAGTGTCATAGGGCATGACTTGCTAGTTTCGTCAAATTAATGGGTTTTAACCAAAAATCACCTTATACGACATTATTAGCTCAGATAGTGCATATGAACTAATTTTTTTTTTACTAAAACTCAAAGTTGGATAATTTCTTAGCAAAAATGACTCAAATTAAGAATTAGGAGCAAAATTTACACCTTTTTCATGAACGTCTTAATTTTTTCAATTTTTCTTGACTTATGCCAAAAAAGTGCAGAAACTGGGTCAAAACTTGTAGAAACATGTAGGATCTTGTATGAGACTTCATATGCCGTGTGAATTACCCCCTAATGATGTTCACGGTGTTGAACATAAGTTTCCATGTTATGCGAAGTGCTCGCATATTAGGTTACATTGATTAGGGCAGTCATAAGCTTTGTAGAGTTGGGCACTCATGAGCTTTGTTCTGAATATTATTGGGAGAATAATGCATTCTTCCTGAACTAGGAAATTGAAGAATAGTGCATTCTTGAGTTGGATAAGTGTTATAGATCCTTAAGCATTTGTTAAAACATTGTGCATTTTATAAATTAAATTGAATAATTATAAAGTGTACGTGTTCTAAGTATTTTTACGAAAAATAAAGGTTAAATAAATTAATTCATGAAAGAAATTTAATTAATTAAATGGGATAAAATATTTATTTCCATGTTTTATAAGGTTTATAAATTATTTTATGACATTTAGATTTTTATTAAAGTATTTTAAAAGTTTTCAAATTGGTTTTTTTAAAGCGATTCCTTATTTGTTTTAAAATAAGGACGCAAAGTAATTTCCGTCATTAAGGGCATTTTAATAATTTCACTAAAACTGATTTTGGGCCTATAAGTACCCTTTTAAATTAGAATTTTTCTTATTTAATTGAATTTTTTAGTTTTATGGTTTACAAAAAAAAAGAGAAAGAAAAAAAACAAAAGCCTAAAAACCCTAACCCTCACTCGGCAACCCTCCACCACCGGCCACCAGCACCGCTTGTGACCAGCAACGAAAGCCATCAAGTGTCCAATAGGCTAGGGGACCCACTGGCGCCAGCCATCCGGCCACCACCAGTCACCCTTCCTCTCTCCTCTTCCTTCGGTTTTCGAACATGTAAAAAAAATTCTTCCTCTTCTATTTTAATTCAAAATCTTGTTTTAACTAATGATTTATGATCATGTTAAGCATGTTTTATGAATTATGTTCATGTTTTAGTTTAATAATTATATTTTATGAGTATGATCATGAAATTGTAAAATAAAGGTTTTATAAGTTATGAAAATTTATAAGTTTTATGATTATAATGTTCTAAATCATTATATTATGATCATAGATTGTTATAGTAATGATTTATGATGATTTTATGGAATTAAGAATTGTTTTTATGGGTTTTAAAATATTTTTTGTACTGCTATAAAATTATTTAAGGCATTAATAAAAGTAATAGTAGTAGTATGATTATGTTTTAAGCATGAAAGAGGGTTTTCAAAGCATAAAACTATAATATAACGATCTTATGATATTGTTATAGTATTTTATGTACAAATTTTGAAGTTTTTAAAGGTTTAATGTGGTTTTTAAGTAAATTAATATTGTTGTGATTTTAATTGAATCATGTCCATGCAAAGTAAAAATATTGAGTGCATGAAATAGTGACTTATAATTATTTTTAAGGCATGAAATCATCACATGATGATCTTAGGACATAAGTATATTGCTTTAAGGTCATATTATGATGTTTAAGAAGGTTTAAAAGAATTTTGAATTGGTTTTTTCAAAGCTGCCATTTTTGGAAAATATCGTAAATCAAGTGCTTTTGAAAAGGAAAACTATGAATAAAGTATGCGATTGAATAGAGATGATATAGGAAAGGTTTTGGTTGGTTTTTTATTACTAAAATTTAGTTTAGAGTTGTTGTATAGTTTAGTCAATGAGGTTTTTGATTGGTTTTCGATTTTTCCTTTGTAAGAAGTTTCGAGCTAAGCGATTTCTAGAAGTAGTGTGGCAGGTCATTGCTATAAGACAAGGTACTTAAATAATAAAGGCGTTCATGGACTTAGAATTCATGCTAGAGTAGGTATAAGTCTCATGCTAGAACTTGTGATCTTTGGAAGTTATAGACTCTTGTTGACTTGTGTCTACTATATGAGAAGTTATGCTGGCATGATTATATATGAAAAGTATGCCTTGACTACCATGTTTTACATTCCGGTTTATAGCATTGTTAATACATCATTGATGTTGGAATGTTGAATGTTTGAAAGAAGTTGACTAGTAGTCAATAAATGGAGAAGAGCAAGTTAAGTTGATTAATAACTTGAGCAAGAAGAAACGTAGTAGTGAATGTTTATTCACATGTTTAATAGCAAATTTAATGAGCAAATAGTTAGCCACTCACAGTTTATGTGTGGAGAAAGGAAGGATTAGTTAATGAAGAATTAAGAGTTAAATAATATGATCATCACGTAATAATCAAGATAATTAATATGGTATTCATGATGCTTTATTTGTTATGAATGTTTCATGTAATGTTTTATGTGAGTCATAACAAGTGTTAAAATTGATAATTATGTAAAGTTAAAGAGGATTCGCACCAAAACTTTTGGAATGTAGATACCTTGGGTATGAACAATGGGGGGAGTTATGGGAATACTAATCTGTAAATTCTAATCGGGGTACAAGACGCTGTAATCTTTATTATATATAAATGTATTGTAATTCCGTCACTTCATGTGACATAGGTAATACCTTCTTGGAGTTGCTCCCAAGTTGGTGCCCAAAAGGGCGATTGTTTAGAAGGAAAGCCGTTGATGATGTCGTAACACCCTGGAATTTCCTAACTTTCTCCCTTCAATTTCTGGAAAGATAACATAAATATGATAGAAAAACAAAAATAAATATACTTCCTACTTAACTAGGAAAAATCCAAAGTATTACTGCCACCGTGATAACGGCTAATGCTTTTATCAAAATACTAAAATGTAAGTCTTTTATTTCAAAACCAAAAATAAAACTCCAAAACAACTTTCAAAACAAAATCCAAATAAAACTTTATTACAACTCGGAACCGTATTAACGACTCTTCAAAACCATATAAACTTTAAGCTTCGAAAATCTAAAAATCAACAATAAAAGTAACTAACAAGTCCACACAAGCAAAGAAAACACCAATGCAAGCGCTCAACACTCAATCCCAACATGATTAACTATACCCACCAGTACACGTAACTTTCTCTTTATTTTAGGCAACTACTCGCCATCGAAATGGGTCGTCGTAGGGCCAAGTCAAAGACAAACCCATGCACACAAACACACACAATCAGCAAAGCTAAGTACATAAATACTAGAGACTATGCAAAACAAGATGATCAACAAAATGAAAGAATAAACAACACATACTTCTGTAGGGGCCCCGGATTTTAGGGTCACCTTTCCCAAACCGTGCATAGGTCAAGTTAGACCTAAAAAATTGGCTTAAGGAAAGGTTAAATGGACTTTTTTAGAAGTATTTTGCAAAAAAACAGGAGCGCAGGAATTTCAGTCGCGCTAGCGTGATAGCGTGACAGAGTTTGTCACGCTGACTGTGCAGCACTACAAAGTTTGTCACGCTGCAGGTGTAGCGCGGCAAGCTTTGTGACGCTGCGACGTTAGCGTGACAAAGTCTGTCGCGCTACGCTATTTTGGTTTTTTTTTTTGTTTTTTAATTATCTTTTTTCGAGTGACGTAATAATATACGAATACGGACGATGCTAATAAGGAGTCGCCAATGAGTTTTAGGAATCAAACTCATAAACCGTGTATTTAGATTGATTACGAATAGGACACGAATACGGGACGATAATCTAAATTGCACGAATAATCCTTTCGATCCACTAGTAGAAAAATTGGATTTTGCTGCGCCACATTTGCTGCGGTTCTTTGAGATTTGTAAAGAACCGCAGCAAATAGTTGTTGATGATACACAAGAAAAATTATTTGCTGCGGTTGATTTATTTGCTGCGGTTCTTTTTCTTATTTGCTGCGGTTATAACCGCAGCAAATGAATCAACCCAACACAAATGGTCGAAGCCCAGCCCAAAGGAAGGGGCTATAAATACAAAAGCCCTCCAAAAAATCATTCATTCTTTCCTTCCTTCTAACCCTAACCCTATCCCTCTTATCTCCCTAACTCGTATTCTCTTCTCTCTCATCTCCCTCTTCTGAGCTTCCCTCTTCCTCCAAAAATCTCTCTCTTCATTTTTTCCTCTCGATCTCTTTCTCCTACAACTATTAAGGTAAAATCCACCTCTTTTCTCTCCTTCTTCTTGTTTAATTTTTCAGTATGGAAATTTTTTTTTTTTTTTTTTTTGTGTTTTACGGTGGTTTTGGAGACGATTTTTGGTGCTGATTTACGGTGGCGATTTTGGTGCTGATTTACGGTGCTCAGCTTCAACCTCTATCAGTTGTCCTCCTTGTTTTGTAACTGCAATTCTTCACCTCTCATCACAATTCCCGAAGGTATTTTCTTCAGATCTGAACTTTTGCACTCCTTTTCAATTTCCTTTTATTTTTCTTATTATTTTGTGTAATTAGGCTTTGATTTCTGTGATTTGGTGTGTATTTTAGGTTTTGTGATGTCCTAATTTTTTCTAAGATTGTTTAATTCGAATTGTTATTATGGAAGTAAATGAATTTGGTTTTATTTGTTGATTTTGTCGTTTGTTATTCTTTTTGGTGTTGATTTTGTTGCTTGAGGAGGCTGGCTTGGAGAGCGGGCCTTCGATGTTCTTGGTTGGGGGTTTTGTTTTTCTTTTGGTGTTGATTTTGATGTACTGCATTTTTAAAACTTTTGCTTATCATTTGTTACATATCTGTTTAAAACTTTTCCCAGTGTGATGTAGTAAAACTTTTGCTTACAGTTGATTTTATTTCGAGTTGTTATTTCGAGTTTTTTGTGACATGTTATTTTATTTGTGGTATGAATATTTCTGAAATTTTTAGGTTTTGTTCCTCAGATCTGCTGTGTTTTGTGACATTGTTAATCTGACATATAAACATTTAATTGATAAATCAAACCAAAATTAACAAATTAATCGTCTCATAATGATTTTAAAAAAATGAGTAATTACCTTTCCATCTTCAGGAAGAGCAAAGCAGTAGCAAGAAAGAGGTAACCAGTATAAACACCAATTTCCATTGTGTTCTTGCATAATCAGCTTTAATAGCATACTCAAAAACTTCCTTCATCGCTGAAGTTGTTATCAAATTCCTTAATTTTTAAAACAAAACCCATTAATTCATCGATTTTTTAAATAAACCCATTTTAATTTTAATCATATAAATCAAATTGATAAAAAATAAAATAAAAAATGTACCATGGATGTTTAGCAGTGATATCTCTGAGTTCTTTCACGGGTTCAGGCTCTCTTGGGTACACACTATTCTCAAGAATATACTACATAATAATATGAAAATAAATCATTAGAAAAGTAAAATAAAAATCGTACAATTTTTGATCAAATTATAAGATTTAGAATAGTATAAAATATAATTATATACCTATAAAGAGCATCACTTTGAAGGAGACTTATGTCAACTTCAGAATGTCACAGTTTAATTTGGTTAGTTCAGCTTGCTCTGAATTCAGTTATGCTTGCTACTGTGTGGTTGCATAGTTGCTGATTTTGAGGAGGCTGTTAGTGTGTTGTGACGTTTGGCTGTGTTTAGTGGTGTGTTCAGGTCTGCCGGAGACTGTTTGGCTGGAGCATTAGCTTGGTTTTGGTGAGTTGTATTCTGGTCAACATTCTTGGCTGATGTTTTTTAGGCTTGTAGGTTGGGTGTAGTGTTAGTTTTGCTTGCTGCTGATTGGTGAGGAGGTTGCAGATGTGAGTTGTTGGGGTTATGTGCAGAATATTCTTGTATTTATGTGATTGTGTTCTTAATTGGGTTTGTTTAGCTTGGTTTATATTTTGTGATTTTCTAGACTTTCTCTTCAATCATGCCTTTCCTTTCCTACACCTGTTCTGTTTGTGTTCGTGTTTGTGTTTGTGTCTCAGTAAGGACCTACTTCATGGATGCGTGTGTTTGGAACTTTTATAGGCAGTTTATCCTGCTTGACCTTGTGTTTGTGATTTATTTACATTTCTGCAGACATGGTGAAAAACAAGGGTTTCTTGCCTTCTGATCCTTCTTACTTGTTCCCTTATGGTCAGACAATTGCATCTCTTATGGTGATGCAATTGTTGAATGATGATCGAGTCCCTTATAGTCCGACAATTGCTTAATAAAAATGAGTCCTTTATAGTCCTTTTAGTCCCTTATTTCCAAATGATGATCGAGTCCCTTATAGTCCCTTATAGTCCCTTATTTCCAAATGATGAAGGGACTCAAGTGATGACCATGGTCAACATCATTGAGGTTTGAGTTGCTCCAGGCTTAAAAACCTGTTGAAGTAGCCTAACTCGAATGGTGGGGGATCGTAACCCCTTCCCGATGGAGATTATGTCAGCAAAACATAAATATATATAGTCTATTGCTGTGTTGTTGTGGCTGCGGTTGTGTTCTTGTGGCTTTTGCGCGATGTTGGTTGAATGATGAATATATGAATGCTTGTGAATGAATTTTGCTTGTTATATATGAGTTATGAATGAGAACACTATATAAAAAAAATGATTGAATGGACTACTCTATATATAAATGATTGAACAAAGAATGGTTGAATGAGTATGGATGCTGGAATGAGATATTAGATGAGATTGAGCTTATGATTGATTATGAATGGTAATGCTTGAATGAATGAATAAGAATAGGAATGGTTGAATGAATGTATAGATATGGTTGAATAGAAGTGTATTTTTTTGTGATAGAAGTGTAATTCAATTGAAAATAATTGATTCTATGTATGTATAACATTTCAGCTTCTAATTTTGCTTTAAAATGCAAAAAAAAAAAAAAAATTTTTATTTTCTTGGGTGCTTATTTGCTGCGGTTATTCACAAAACCGCAGCAAATAAGTGTTTTTTTTGGTGGGAAACTGCACTATTTGCTGCGGTTTTACAAAGAACCGCAGCAAATAATCCTGTTTCCCTCCAGTTTCTGGTGTGTTATTGCTGCGGTTACCTGAATAACCGCAGCAAATAACCCAATTTTTTGCTTCGGTTAAACCGCAGCAAATAAAATTTCATCATTTGCTGCTGCTATAAGTGCTGCGGTTCAAAACCGCAGCAAATACCCGGGAAAAAACCGCCAGCAAATGACGTTTTTTCCACTAGTGATCCATGGGGATGACTCCAAGTTATGATCTTACGAACCAAAGGTTGGATTCGGGGGTGAAGGTACTAATATGGCGGAGTGCGTCATATTAGCCCGTAGGCGGCCATTACTAGTTTTCTCTCAATTATACACAAATTATATAAAGAACCACAAAATAATAACTTACAATCTAACACAAAATTACTATTATTAAGGTGAAATCACATAAAACCTAATAATTTAGTCAAATCGTCGTTAAGATTAATTCAAGGTTCCTAGCATGATACAATTTGTCCAAAAATTATCTTAGTTTAATGTGATAAATTAATTCAAATTAAGCCATTTAACAAAAACAAAATGATAAAAGCGATAAATGGTTCGGAAAACCAACAACAACAAATCCACAAGTTTGATTTTTAGGGCTCTCAGGAAATGTACCACTTCCCGTATGAAGATTGGAGTCGTCGAGTGTTAATTTGGGCATAATCGAATTATTGTTTCAATATTTTCAAAATTTGTAGCAACTTTTTTAAAATAAATAGCAAATAAATAATAAATAATTATTATAAAAAATAAGGTTGTTTAAAAGCAATAATCGGATTAATTAAGTATGAGGGAGAGAATAAGTAAAAAAAGTTTTTGTTTGAGAAATGAAGGAAATGAAGGTTTTTATAACAGCGTGGGAACCCTAATCGCGCTGGGCTGCTAGCGCAGTACGCCGAATCGCGCTGGCCCAGTAGCGCAGGAAACCCTACAACGCTACTAGGGTAGCGCTGTTAACTTAGTCACGCTGTGCTGTCAGCGTGACTAAATTAACCGCGCTACGTTTTTTTGAAAGATCTTTTTTTTTATTTTTTTTATTTATTTATTATTATTATTATTATCATTTTATTTTATTCATTTATCTAAAATAATAAAAGAGGCATTGGGATAAAAAGGTCCGTTAAATAAGAATGGAAATTTTATAATATTCGAGATTTATTTTTATGTCCAAGTATACTCGATTATCCAATCTTCTAGAGAAATGAGTTTTTTTAATCATCATAGAGTCCTGCCGCGGGACGGGGGAACTAAATTAGGTGTCTACAACTTCTTACCATTGTCACCATTACATACCTGTACACTCTACTAGAATTTACATTATTAACGACAAGGTAATAATGACCAAATATAATATGGAATGTTAAAAATAATTAGAAGATTTCATGGCGGTTGTTATAATTGAATATTATTTAAGAAGTTAACAATTTCACTTATAAAATAATGAAAAACCCTCAATCACTTTTGTAACAACAACCAAAACCCTAAAATATCTCTCCCTCTCAAAAGAAGTTCACATACAAGGCCTTCGAAATCTTAATTGATCTAGGATATCACACGATAACTTTCGATCAAAATTTGTTTCTTGTTCAATTGAATTCGTTCACTGAACATCCCTTGAAGTTCAAATTGCGAATTGAAAACATCAACAATCGTTTATATCAATTGATTTTTAATTTCGTGAACATCAATTCAACCATTAATATCAATTGATTTTGAAGTCAGAGTTGAGTTTTGGTAAGAGCGTACTATTGCTATTATTCTTCAATCGATTTTGTTTATAATTTAGTTTTGGTTTTTAGTTTTGGAACCTTTTTTGCTGCTATTATTCTTCTATTGATTTTTTATCTTTCAATTGGTTTTGAATTATCATTTTTTGGTTTGGTTTTCAAACAAATTATACATATTGACTTTCAAACAAATTAGAAAGATGGGCTTTCAGGGAAAGATGTACTGTTAATTAGTAATTATGAATCTGAAATTATTTATTTCTTAAAATTTGGGTATATAGGTTTTATATGTGATTGAAAATTTTGGTATAATAGGAAAAATTGCCAAATGAAACCTTTTAAAAGCTTTTTTTTGTCAGAAGAAACCTTTTAAAAAAAATTTTGCCAAAAGAAACCTTAAACTAATTTTTTTTTGCAGAAGAAACCTTTTAGCTTGAATCCGGTGTTGACTAAGGTTTTCTGGCGTTGACCCACTCTTTTCTTTCTTGTTGCACTCTCAAATGATATACGCACCCTTACATATATGCACCTTCTGAAATTCTCTCTCTCTCTTACTCTGCTTCAAAATCTCATAGTTAGATTCTGCATTCAATTTGCTGTATACCACAATTATCAAGGTAAGGAAATTTAATTGTTTTCATCTAACTTTTGGAAATTCATTGATTGAATTGTTCATAAATCAAGAAAGCTCAATTTTTTTTTTCTCTGTAAAATGGAGGCGCGAAGAAGGCAAAGAAGTTCGAGTAAGGGAAAAGCAAAATCCAAGTCATCAACATTCAAGCAATGCAATTGGCGAATAATTGAGAAAAAGAAATGCTTTATTTATAATTCAATATTCACCTTAAGCAATGCAACAAGAAATTAACAAACTAATAAAGGTTGAAGCTTCCACAACCTTGCAACAATGGAAGACAAAGAAAGAAAAAAAAATGCAGCAAACACAACAATGCCAATGGAAGAAAATGGGGAAAAAATGACAAAAACGAAGGAAGGAAAAATGGAGGGTTAAAATGAGGGTTTAATGAGGGATAAAATGGAGGGAAATTAGGGAAAAGTAAGGAGGGACAAATTGGAGGGAAAATCAGAAAAGGCAAAAGAGTGCAATTAGGAATAAAGAGTGGGTCAACGCCGGAAAACCTTAGTCAACACCGGATTCAGGCTAAAAGGTTTCTTCTGGCAAAAAAAATTAGTTTAAGGTTTGTTTTGGCCAAAAAAATTTTAAAAGGTTTCTTCTGGCAAAAAAAAAGTTTTTAAAAGGTTTCATCTGGCAATTTTTCCGATATAATATTGTTTTTTTTTTTGCAGTTTAATAGCGGAAGAATTAATGATTTTCATATTTATGTAAGTCTAAAAATATAATGGGAAAATATTTGGCATACTGAAATAATACTAGAAAAAAATTAAGACCGACTAAATTAAACAAAAATACATACTGATTAATTATGTGTATTAGAAAATTTTCAGGCATTGTTTAAGACTTTAAGGGCTGTTTTAGAGGTGATTTGTTGCTAACTAGTGTAAAAAGGGTTTTTTTTAGAGGTGAATACTATAGTTTTTTGTAGGGTTTATGGCAAAAAGTTTTAGGTCTTTTGAGGGGTTTTAGAGCACTGATTTTATGGTGGAATGATTAGAGGTTCCTACTGTTGTTTCGGGAGTGATTTAGTTATTCTTTTGTGGGGTTTAAAAGGATATTGATAGCTGATTCATAGGTAAATGAATGCATGTTTTTCTTATTGGTTTGTAGCTACATGTTTTGGGCACTTTTGATGGGGTATAGAGCTTTTGTTGGTGCTAAATTGATGTTGGAAAGATGAGAGCTTTTTGCAGCTTTTTTGGGGTGATTGAGTTGTATTTTTGTCGGCTTTTAGAGGAACTTGAACTTTGGTTTGTATCTCAATGAATGCAGGTTATTTGTAGAGTGTTGGCTACAAGTTTGTTAGCATTATTGTTGATGCATTTTAGAGACACTATTTGTCCCGAATACATGGTAGAATGATGGGAGGTTGTTGGTATGTTAGCTTTGTTGTCTCTTCCTGTCAATTCTACATTCACATCTGCTATGCTAACTTGTCCTCTAATAGATCATTGAATGAATTTGCAATAGATGACATGTTTTGTTCTGATTTTTCTTAGTAGTGATAAATTATTTGTTTTTTAAATCAACTTTTTTTTTTGGTAGCAGGGACTAATAGGTGAAGCTACGAGCCATATTTTAATTTACTTGACTTAAAGTTTCAATTCCTCCTCTGAATAATACAAAATCAGCTAGTTCCGCCATACGTAAAAGCTACGAGCTTATCTTTAGGCAATGTGCATATGTTATGATAAAACTACTAGCTATGAATCTATGATGTACCAAAACACACATTTATATATTTTCTTTCATTATATTTATGTAACATAATTTCATGTAATTGACCTGAATTTGATCAATAAAAAGTGTCTATTTTACTCCATCACATCGCACTTTAATTTTTTCTTCTTATTATTATTTAATTAATGATTATATGAATACGACGACTACAAGGGCCTACAACGAGGAATTTGTTTGTGGATAAAAACCCTTTTTTTAGACTCATCGTTTTAAAAATTATTTATTATATTTAAATCTTTGGATTTCGCACCAAATGGGTTTTCTTTCCTTAACAATCCTCTTAATGGGCACCAATTTGGGGAGAACTCTAAGAAGGTATTACGTATGTAACATGAAGTGACGGAATTCTAGCGCATTTAAAAATATAAAAGAGTACAACGTCTTGTACCCTTGTCAGAAGTTACGGTAACCATGCCCATAACTCCCCCCATTATTCGTACTCAAGGTATATATGTTCCAAAAGTTTTGGTGCAAATCCTCTTTCACTTTACGTGATTAGTAGGTTTAATAACTGTCATGACTCACATAAAATCACTTAAGAACATACATATGGCATCAAGCAACACACCATATTAATTATCTTGATTATAATGTGATTCTAAGATTAATTTTGTGTGTCCTTTATTTATTTACACTTTTCTTTACCACACATGAACTATGAGTGGCTAACTATTTGCTTGTTGCTTCTATAAACATGTGAAAAAATATTCACTAACAACCTTTCTTGTTGATTAAGTAATTAATCAACTAAACTGTTTTTCCATTCTTTATTGGCTTCTAGTCAAAACTTTCAAAATAATTAACATTCCAACTTCAATGATTTTATAATAATACTATAAAAACGCAATGCTAGCTTAATAGACAAAGCATACTTTTCATACAATCATGTCCACATAAGTTCTCAAGCAAGTCATCTAAAATCAACAAAGCACTAATTTTTATGTTTATAAAATATATCATGGAAAACAAACCAATCTAGCATGAACTTTATTTACATGATTGTCTTTAGTACTTACGTACCTTGTGTTATAAAGGTGGTCCGCCATTACTTCTAGAAATCACTCAACTCGAATTCTTCTACATAGGAAAAATCTAAACTAATTAAAAACCATGTTGACTAACTTCTACAAAAACTCTAAACTAAATTTTTTCATTAGAAATTTGTCCAAAATCTTTCCTATATGGTCTCTATTCTATTCCATACTTTATTTTAATATTTCCTTTGAAAAACACTTGATGTTCAATAATTTTCTAAAAATGATAGCTTTGTAAAGTTGCTTAAAAACTCCTTAAAACCTTTCTAAACATTATAATTTGACCTTAAAACAATAGATTCATGTCCTAAGATCATCATATGATGTTTTGGTGTGTTAAAAACAGTTATAACTTATTATTTCATGTCACTAGTGGAAAAATCAAGATATGTTATACTTCATTTGCTCCGGTGTTTTCGGTGAATTAAAAAAATGGAGCAATTGGCCGTTGGTGCGAACTAAGAGCAGACTTAATACTCCAGTCATGAATTAACTAGAGCAAATAAATATTCACTACGGTTGTGTTGTTATTTGCTCCGGTTGTGAGATCGGAGTGAAAAAGTCTCCTTTATGTTGTAAACAAAAAAACATGGACGTAACAAATAATATATTACACATCTGCAAGGGTCCTTTTTCTCGTTCTTCTTCTTTGTTCCAGACAAAACCCCACGAAAAAACCTTCTTCATTCCAGACAAAACCCCACCACTCCTTTCTTCTTCAATCAAGACAACCCCACTACCATTTATTCCTTCTTCCTTCTTCTTCCTTCATTCGTTTTTGTGTGAAAAAAAGGAAAAACGAATGTAATTTACAGATCTTAAAAATGTAATTTTCAGTTTGTAGATTGAATGGTTGAGTTAGTAGTATTTCGAGATCTTAAGAAGCAATAATTATTTTTAATGGTTAGTTTTTTCGGATTTCCAGAAAGGTAAGTGATTTCTTTATTTTTAATTTTTTCAAATCCTCAAAGTCTCTCAAATACTCACTAATTTCTTCTCAAATTCTCTTAAATGTTGTTTGGTGGCTAGTAGATGCGTCGTTGTTGGTGCTGTTGGGTGGAATCAAACTTGTGAACTGCTGTTAAGGTTTATTTTCTCTCAAATTGTCTCAAATTTTGTTAATTTTGAACTGTTGTTTGCTGAACTTCTGTTGGTGCTTCTGTTTGAACTGTTTAAGGTTTGGGTTTGGGTTTTGTCTAATATTTTTGTTAGGCTTTGGGTTTGTCTGATATTGTTGGTATTCAAACACTTACATTTTGCATACTAAAAATTGCAATTTTAAGTGATTATTTGGTGTATTGCATGACAAACTTGCTAGTTCAGATTCAGATCACTTATTTATTTTTTTGGTTATGTTTTTTTTATGCAATTTAATTTTTAGTTTAATTGAAAAATTATGTTTTGCTAGTTCGAACTTGCTTATAGAGACTGCTTTGGGCATAAACTTTGCAAGGGATGGCATGCACGAGAAGGATTGAGTAGCTTTTGTTGCTCTTCACATGTGTCCGATTGTTTTTTGTTACATTCTATTTTTGTGCAAGGCTTTTGTTTGATGAAGCTGATAGGTTTGTGTAATTCGGCTTGTTTGACACTTTGTTAGTTTTATTTTCCGAATTTGTATTTAAAATCAAAGATTGACTCAGAAGTTGCAGCTATCAATCTTTATTCATTATGCATTTTGTTCTGCGGTATGCTTCTGATCGTGTATGTTATATATTTTATTGACCTATTATATATACCTTATTTGCTTGACCACGTATGTTGCTATGCTTTTGTGCAAAATTTGAAATTGATTGCCTTTGCATTATGTTTTTTTTTGTTAATTTAATGAGGAGTGTATATTATAATTGTCTACACAAACAATAATTAGCTTCTTTCATTGTACAACATAACATTGCCAATATGATCGAATGTGATACAAAAAGTGATGTTAATGTAGTCAAGTGACCCTAGAGACTTAGTTGAGGCCTTGATGGGTGGGAAATTATGTTACAATCTTTGATGTAATGAAAGTGCTTCTAAGGTGAATTGTGTGGTTACTCAATATCTGTGTGCTTACTCAATATTTGTGTGCTTATTCAATATTGGATTGTGAGCATAATTATAAATACATGAAAAGGATGGAAAAAGATTGTTCTTGGATGTATGGTAGCAGGGACTAGTCAGCATTTGTGGATGGGGTTTGGGAATTATGCAACTTTACTTTAGCAACTAAAGCTAGCCGCAAGGATAAGCAGCAGGGGTTTTATTGCCTGTGTGAATTGTGCCAATGTAGGTAAGGTTGACACTATTAACCAGCTCAGGGAACATGTACTTCGTAAGGGATTTCGAGCTGATTACTAGGTTTGGAACTATCATGGTGAGGCGAGAGTGTATGTTTCTAATTTTGAGTCGCAAAATGAGCGACAAGAAGTAGATTGTGGTGGTTGGACTAATGAATAGAAGACCATAACGACTTTGTGTATGATGAGTCTTTGAATGATGAGCAAGACACCCTTGATATTGATGATGATGTACACCGTGTTAATGAGATGATGGAGGGTGTAGAGGATTCACGTTTTTGCCATTCTATCTCAGAGGCCTCTCAAAAGCCTCTATACCCAGGGTGTACAACATTCACAAAGCTGTCAGTTGTGTTAGATTTATACAGCATAAAGTCCAAGTACAATTGGTGTGACACGGGTTTTACAACCTTGTTAGAGAAGTTGAGTCAAATGTTCCCTGATGGCAATGAGCTTCCCTAAGTCGAACTACTATGCTAAGAAGCTCATGCGCCATTTTGCTCTAGAGTATCTCCCCATTATTCTAAGATTAAGGCGTCTCTTTTCTATTAGTAAAGATGCTAAGTATTGTAGGTGGCACGCAGAAGGAAGGAAGAAGTCCTCCTTTGCTCTCCAACATCCGTCTGATGCTTTTGAATGAAAGAATATTAATAGGAAATATCATACATTTGGAGCAGAAAGTCGTAATCTAAGGCCTGGTTTGTGCACAGTTGGAATGAACCCTTTTGGTACTCTTAGTTCAAAGCATAGCACATGGCCAATGATATTGACCATTTATAACCTTCCTCCGTGGCTGTGTATGAAACGAAAATATCTTATGTTGTCCCTTTTGATATCTGGTCCAAAACAACCAGGTAATGACATTGATGTGTATCTGGCTCGACTAGTTGATGATTTGAAGAGGCTTTGGGATGAAGGGGTTTCAGTATATGATGCTCATGCAAGGGAGACGTTCACATTGCATGCCATGCTTATGTGCACCCTTAATGATTTCCCGGCATATGGTAACTTATTGGGTTACAAGAATAAAGAGATGAAAACTTGTTGTACTTGTACGGATGACCTGGATTCAACATGGGTGGGTAAGTACGTTGATTGGTGTAATCACAGTTCCTCCTAATTGATCACCCTTATCATAGGAAGAAGAAGGCATTGAATGGGAAGGTTAAAGCTCGTGTTGCTTGTCGACCTTTGACTGGTTATGACGTTTACCAGAAGGTCAACGGCATTGAAAATAACATTGGTCAACCCAACAATGAGTGTGACGGGCTATGGAGGAAACAATCCATCTTTTGGAAGCTTCCATATTAGAAAGATTTACAAGTTAGACATTGCCTCGACGTTATGCACATTGAGAAAAATGTCTGCGATGCCTTGCTTGGAACATTGTTTAACATTCCTAATAAGACTAAGGATGGAAAAGTAGCTCGAGATTTCTTCCAAAAGAAAGGTTTGTAACCTGAGTTGTGGCCTCAAATCAAGGAGAGTAGGAAAAGGAAGAAGTTAGAGGAAGAGGGTCATGGAAGCAAAGGAAAGGGTAAGGAAAAGTTTGTGGCTAAGGAGCATGCAAGAGAAGACCCGATTACTTATTATTTGCCTCAGCTTGCTATACGTTGTCAAAAGAAGAGAAAAAGCGGCTTTGTCAAACTTTGTATGACATAAAGGTACCATCGGGATACTCATCAAATATGAAACGGTTTGTGTCGTTAAACAGTGAGTTGATGTTGTCCGGCATGAAATCTCATGATTAGCATGTTATGATGCAAGTTTTCTTGCCAATTGCAATTCGCGGGATCCTACATAAATATGTAATATACACTATAAGTTCCCTGTGTTTGTTTTTCAATACCTTATGCAGTAAAGTGCTAGATCCCTCAAAGTTGGATGCTCTTCAACAAGATGTTATTCAAACTTTGGCCAGGTCTGAGATGTATTTTCCTCCGACTTTCTTTGACATAATGGTTCATCTAATTCTTCATCTTGTACGTGACATCAAGCTTTTGGGTCCTATGTATCTGAGATGGTGTTATCTTTTTGAAAGACAAATGGGCGTTTATGGAGGTAAAGTGAGGAATCCAGCAAAACCTGAGGCGAGTATGGTTGAGGGTGTTGTGAGGGATGAGGTTAGTAATTTTGTATCTGAGTATTTATTAGGGGTGAAGCCTATCGGTCTTTCTACTTCTCGTCATGAAGGGAGGCTAGGAGAAAAGGGTACAATCAGGTCAAAGACGGTCACAGCTTCAAGAGACATTTTTCGACAAACACATTTGTATGTTTTGCATCATGTGTCAGAAGTGCATCCTTTTATTGATGAGCATTTGTTGGTTATGAAGGATGAAAATCCTTGTTTGAAAGGGGAGATGGCATTGATGATATTGCATAATAACACCTTTAATGATTGGTTTTACAAGCGATTGATTGTTAACCAACATGAGAATGCTAGTGAAACTGTTCGATGGTTGGCTTATGGTGCTCGAGATACTGTGAATTGTTATGAGGGCTATGATGTCAATGGTTATACATTTTGGACTAATTCTCAATAAGAGAATTCCCGATCTTTGTAAAATAGTGGAGTTTGTGTAGTGGCATCGTTTACATTTTATGCTAGTGGTAAGGACCAATCTCATGTCAATGCCAAGATGTCATTCTATGGGAATATTCATGAAATATGGGAGCTCGAATATTGTTGTTTCGAAGTTGGTGCGTTCAAATGCAAATAGGTTGATAATAGTCAGCACTCGGTTAAAATAGATAACCCTTGTGGTTTTACCCTTGTAGATCTTGCACGCATGCATGATGGGGATGAGTCGTTCATACTTGCATCACAGCCTAAGCAAGTGTTCTACATAACGGATCCCGTTGATCCTAAATGGTCTATTGTAGTGCCCGGTAAAAGGAGTATTCTTGGCATAGGTGATGTTAATGATGAGGAAGAATATGATGCCTTTGACGACCCTCCACCTTTTAATTGTTCCCATCCAAATGTCGGTGGTATTGCTTGAGATGACACAAACTACATGCGTGTAGATTATGCAGAAGGGATAGTTATTGTTACATGAGTTTGGTTGCTTAGGTATACAATAAACTTCATTTTTCCATTTGCATAAGTTTTCCATGTTTTTCCACTTCCATAATTTTTGCTTATAGTTTTCATTATTGGTTTAATCTTTACACTACTTCTGTTTATAATTTTTCTATTTGTATATTTTTTTGCAGGTGTCGTAGGTGTACATAGCTATCGGTAGTGATGATGATGTACATTGTGAAGAAACATATAGTGAGATTGACAACTCTGACTCTGACCCATTTGACGCTTGAAAAGAACAAGATCAAGGAGAATTGGAAGATGTTGCACATCACATATTCTTTGAGAAAGTGATGGAGCATGAGATTCCAGCTGATAAAGCCACCCCCCCCCCCCCCC
>PYUH01000678.1:0-30404 GCA_016808085.1 Suaeda aralocaspica | reverse complement strand
CCCCCCCCCCCCCCGAAAATTAAGCAGTCCCCTCAACTTGTCCAACCATTGTCCCCTCAACTCGTCAAACTAAGGTGCCAAAGAGGAAGGGTAGATATCTGGCTAAAGGAGTGCAAGCAAAGGAACCGATGCACCTAGAGTATGATAGTTATGGCCAACCCTGTGGGAAGTGGCAAACCAAGTACGGAACACGTATTGGTCTATGTGTCAGGAAACTTTCTATCTTAGACCAGTAGAAAGATGTAGAAGAAAGTTTCAAGAAGGCAATGTGGGATAATACACTGGTAAGTAGGATTAATAGCTTATACATACTTTTGAATAGAGTTTTACAACAACAAAAATTTGATCGTTTGTTGTTTACATTATTTCATAATACTTTCTTCCTTCTGGTCGTATATATAATTATATTTGACGAACAATAAAATTGTTGTAAAGAATCTTTTTCATATTCAACCTGACCATGACAAGAAGCAAGTCTTTCTATCTACCGTTGCAGAGGGGTTTAGAAACATCAAAACAAAGTAACTTAGTGGGTGGATTACTTTTAAAAGGAAGAGAGGCAAGACAACCAAGGACAATGAAGGCAAGGATAGCAACCGGCCTACATGAATATCTTGAGAGATATATTCTCACATTAGCGAAATAGAGTGGACTGTTTTTGTGGCACAAAAGATATTAAAGGAGGATGTAGTAAGTGACCTAATGTTACTAGTGGAGACTTATCATAGCTTTTTAGTAATTTTATGTTGAATTTGTTTACTAGTCGTAACTTGTTTACTAAGTCTATATTTCCCTGTTTTATTATTTGTGTAGGAAAAACGTGAGAAGGCCACTAAGAGTGCATCCCAAAAGGTTGCTTTTCACCACACGGGTAGACACCAATATAGGGAATCAAAGAAGGCTTGGATCAAGGAGGGATTTTATGCGAAAGTACTTCCATTGCTGGCATCATCAGGTAGTGCATCTGCCTCCTATGTCACCATTGTTGCTGGAGATTGGACACTTGATTGGTATTACTCATTACATGGGGGGATGGAAGTGGAAATCGAGTGATTACAGATCCTAAAGTGAAAAGGTTAGCCGATGCATTGGTTAGTGATTTATTTAGACCTTTTCCTTTCATGTCTCTTGAAACTAACATTAATTGACTTAATTACACTATGCATATGGACTGATTGGATACAAGGAGAAAGAGGTGGTTGGCGAGGTTGTAGGTGATTAGGAGAAAGATGCTTTGGAAGTATTATTGGGAAAAGACAATGCTGGTTGAATGGAAGCCAAAGGAGGTGTTCAATTGGGCAAAAGAAAGTGTCTTGGACCTGACTACTCACATACACGTAGATCAACTTCCACATTGGAATCAGATATGGAGGCGAGAGTGTAACACTTGGTGTAGGAGCAAGTGCAACAACAAAAGTCCAATCACAGTTCCAAATGCTATTATAGACATTGGGATTAACGGATACGGATACATTGTTGAAGATTCAAACTAAGTACCAGGCAAGTCCAGCAGGCATGGTCCTGGTAAATCTACTACAGACACACCTGAGCCACTACCTGATGTACATGTAGGTTAACAAGTCCCACTTTCATTTCAATTCAAATGATTTCATCTGTATATATATATATATTCCATATAAAGTCATTGTATATGTTTGAAGTAATTAAAGTCAATGTAATTAAAGAGATAACAATTTGCGTGTAATAACATGTCAGGAGGAGACACCATGCATTTTATTACTATCAAAGACAATGAGAACTTAGTTGAGATTGCCTTCGACTCTCTACAGCCACAAAAAAAGGAGCAAGTCATAGATATCATGAGATTAGAAGGTGGTGAAATCCGAGTATCCATCGATGAAGTTGTCACGGGCATGGAAAATGCGTCGCTACCTTTGCGAAGACCAAGATATGCCATCGACACCTTAGCCGGAGCTCAAGGTAGTTTTGTGTCGTGGCCACGAGCGTGGGTGCGGACATCCCATGAGGTTATTTCATTTTGAAGAAGCAAAAGTATTTAAGTTTCTTGCTATAAGATTATTTTGTTTTACTACATTTAAGTTGGTTGATTGAAGCTTATTTGCATTTTAAGTTTGTTGTTTGACTTAAAAGTGGCGAACACACCAGTTTTGAGCTATAAAACTTTCCTTCATCTCCTGTTCTTTTAACTTTACAAACATTCTTCCTCCCCAGGCCACCTAGCTGCATGCCTTAGGAGCCTTAAGAGCAGTATAGTCTCATTTCATCCTTTGATCCCTTTACTTGTACTTGGTGTTACACTGTACCCTTTACCTTTACAACATGAGTTTAATTATTTTCTTACATGTTATCTCCCTTTGTTTTTTTTAGGAAAATAATAATTAATGTTCTAACTTTTTCTATTTTAAAAATGCGTTATGCAGTATTTTTTGAATTGCTAATTTGCAAGCTTCGATCAAATTCAAATTGATGAAGTTAGACTTGAGTGGGTGCGTTATGTTTTTAACACATGTAGCTATCTTGCAAGATCAAGTTGGGGCAGATGAAGCATTTTGTACGTAGTTGACTTTGCTATTTTGGTCTTCTTTCTTTCTTTATATATATATATGCATGTATGTTAATAACAATGTAAACTAGTTCTCGGGTTGTTATGGAATGGAATATATTGTTAGTTTTTGCGTAAAGCATCTATTTGTTATAACAGGTTTTATTGAAGCTTTCGATACAATTGATTTTATTATTACAAAATTTGCATATTTTTCTAGTTTTTTTTTTTTTTATATAATAATATTGGAGATTTAAGTAGCGATTGTAAAACAAACGTAGTCATATGTCCAAAGCTTTTTAACAGCTCTTATTAAATAACAACTATGAAAGACCTGTCATTTGGCGTCCTTTAAAGTAGTATTAATAGCTGTTGTATAACAACCATAAAAGCTGTAAAAACTCTTTATTTTGGCGACCATAGATGCAGTTTTAATACCGGTTCTATAACCACTATAAAATGTGACATTACTTTTTACAGATTTTTGAATAATGGCTGTTGAATAATAGCCATAAAAAGGCTTTCTAACTTCCATAAAAAAACACTATTTGGTGTTGTGTATGTTAGCCAAGTTGCTTTGGATAACGGTCTTTCCTTGGGTGGCACCACCATTGTTCAGAAGGTGCGCATCCTACTTTTGGTATTTCTTACTCGCATTTTGGTAGGGGATATGGACAAGAGATGGCACCTCAAGTATTTGGCATCCTTGGCTGATTTGTCCAAGGTTTCTGAGTATGACCGGGGAGATCTTGGATACACCTACCTCTACTATGGTCTCAATGAAGTGGTCAGCAAGGGCCAAGTTGAGGCCAAGCTGACCACAGGAGGTGGATGGAGATTTCTCGAGGTATATTTCATTACTCTTGCATTTCCATTCATTTTGATGAAATCATGTGATGATTTTAATTTGTCAACTGTAGTTCTAGGCTTTCGAGTACTTGCCCGCCTTAGCCCCCGCTCGACCAGGTGCCGGTGCCCGACAACATCCCATTTTAGCATCATGGGGCGGATACCACTCTCGGAAGTGGAGACAAGGCTTAGAATTTGTTCGATGCACCCTGAGAGATCAACTTTGATCAATACATATGTTTCCGCTATTTCCTTTTGCAGGAATGTCAGTTTAAACCCGCCATATCATTTTACATTTGTTGCTTATATGTCTCATTTCAGGTTCGCTTTCACTTGTGTGAGGACCTTCTTGATGAGGGCAGGGATTTCCACCTTGTGGGATAATTGACTAAGTGTCGGTGCTTTTTCTCGTATACTAAGGGGCCCATTTGGTACATTGGAGAGAGGGTAGCTAGTAAGCACTCCTCTAAGCAGCTGATTTTTCCCTAGGATTCTCCTCCTTCCATGTTGGATTTGAAGGGCCTTAATTCCGATATGGGGAAGACTAGACATGAAGGCGGCGCAAGCATCCACTGTCTGAGTTGGACCACCCTGATATTCCTTATGAGCACCATCTACTCCAGCTGGACAATCCAGTTGTCCCGACAATCGTCGTGAGTTCATATTCTATATTTTCCTCATATTTATACCATATTAATCAGTATAGGAACTTAAACCTTCTTGACCTTTGCAGGATAATTACTCGAAAGGGAAGATTTCAAATATTTATCTGACAATCCCTTTTCACACTGATCGTGGGGAATCCTCCTACACTATCCCCGACTCGGAGGAGGCGGAGTTCCATCTTCCTCCTGGTTTTACTCATGTATGCTTTATCCCAAACTCATCTTACTTTTACCCATGTGTTTTGATTCGATAATTGATTCATTTTCATGAATTGCAGTTTAATAGGGAGGGCACCAAGAAGGCGTTGAGAGGCATAGCCCTTCTCAAGAAGTTCTCTTGGGGACTGTTGACGAAACTATCCTGCAAGAACGAAACTATCCTACAAGAACCTGAACCCTGAGGTAATAATCCTTAACATATATTATTTTCGACAACCCTTCTTTACCCTTTGATATCGACTTCATGGCCTTTATTTTTATTGCAGGTAAATGTGCCAAATATGAGAACAGGGTATGAGACAGGGGGGTCCCTTTGGAGCTAGGGCTGACCTGGACCTTTTTGAGTAAAGAGCTAGTCAAACTTCCTTTGGTTCAAGACCTAGTGCAGGTCGCTCTAGCTTTGGGAGCGGCGTCAATGCTTCTAGGCATCTGGTATTTATGAGAGTAGCAGGAGGAGTGTCGATACCGAGAGAAGTCGGTGAAGTTAAGAGCCTCGTACTAATGAGGGTCGTTGGAGGAGCTGCGATGTAATAAGTGGCGTACCTCAGCTGTCTCCCAAGGGGAGTGCTTCAAGGAGTCGGAGTTATTAGCTCACCCTTGATAAGATAGACTCAAGGACTTCCTAAGGTATAGAGTATAGAGGTTGAGGCCTTTCAAGCCCTGGAGGCTTACTTCTTCCCGCACCAAGACCTTGGGGACTTGATGACTCAGACTTTCGACCCAATGTTCTTCTCAATTTTCCACTCCTTACAGTTATATAGGGAACCTCTGTATGCATATGCTTATTTCTATGTATATTTATATTTTTGTATTACAGACGCGATATATATTCTTTCCATTTACAATGTAAATTTACAATGCAGTTTCGACTTTTATAATGTAATTCAACTCATAATAATGCAAATTAGTCCTAAAATAAACACAAAAGAAAATGGTAGTGATGATAAGATGGATAGGAGATTTAGAGGACATTCAAGATATTTGACACATGTGTAGAAACGAGAAACAAAATTGGTACAAGGAAGCGCCTAATGAGCGTTGCCCGTGCTCTAGGTTGCATAGCGTGCGCCCACACGAATGGCATGCGCCCAGGAGCATAGTTTTTTGTTCTCGTTTTCTTGTTCGAATTTGTTTAATCAATGCCCTATAAATGCCCCTTGATTTGGGGGTTATTGACCCAACAAATTAGATAATCTTCTTAAATTCACTTCATTCTTCCTTTCTAAAATTCTTTCATCTTTTGAGTTTTTATGTTTGAAATATGAAAGTTATGTCTAATTTTGTGGAGCACACTTTCCAACATGGAGAAGGAGTTGGAGGAGGTTGGATGTGGATACCTACTCTCGCTACAATCCATCCAAGGAGACGCCTTCCTTCTTAAAGTGGTAATGGATTATTGGGATATGAAGGCCCATTGTTTTCGCCTTCATAAAACAGAACTTAGTGTGCTCCCGGAGGTACTTGGGGCCATTTGTTTCATATCCTCCGTGGGTACTCCTTGTCTTCCTAAATTTTCTAATCATGGGAAAGACAATATGATTTCATTCTCCAGACTTGATGAAAAGTCTGTAAACAGGATCATCCACGGTAAACTTATCGATCTTTTCCTTCTTGTGGAGTATTTTGCCACCATAGAATCCTCTAAGGGTCATTACAAGCTAAGGGCTTCTAGTATTCTATTTGTTCTCCCTCTTCTTATCTATGGGAGATGATCCTCAAGTGGGTGATACGATACTCATAGCTTTAGTGGAGGAGTTACTAATTGATGGAAACACTCTTATTCCATTATGCCTTGGTGAGTTGGTCCTTTTTCTCAATCGGCTTAGGAGGAATCCGAATGCTGCAATCTCTGGATGCCCTATCATTCTTCTTGTATGGGCTACGTTATTGATTTAGACCTTGAGAATAATCCGGCGAAAGGAGGATTATTTAGAGAGGGTTCAATGGACAACGACGATGGAATAGTTGTTGGATGGTTAGGACACCCTGTTTTAGAGATAAAGAAGGACATAAACTTTTTGTACATCACATACCTACTTTTTTTTTAAACCTTTACGGTTGTTTTAATAGATGGAGATGGAATTGTTAGAGTTGATTTTCGAAGAGTAGAATCTAAGTATAGCGTTGAACAAGTAGGTGTAGCTGTTGAGTTTTATGGTGGTGAAATCAACAGAGTCAGTTATAGCGATAATTTTGAGTCCTTTTCTTTTCATTCATCATCAATTTTTTTCGCAAAAGGGTTTATAACCCACCTTTTGTATTTAATAACAGGTATGGATCATAGAGCATTTCAGTTTACTCAAGCCCTTGGCTAACCCGCTCACGTATATTCCCAAGGGATACTTCTGAAGAAAAATAGTCCACAAGTGTACTTCTACTCATGAGTGGTCTTTGGTGCTTGCCGACAACACCTTTTTCATGCTCTTTGTAGTTTTGTAGTGGAAGATTGAGCATATGATGTTCTCGGAGGATTTTTTCCTTATTCGAGTTCCAAGTTTGACTATTATGTCTTTCTATTGTCCTAGGCGAGCACTGAAAAAATTCGGAAGGAGGCAAATCGTCCCCGACTTTGACGTGGTCGACCCCGGCTAGCCGCTTTCTTTGAGTGCTGCTCAGACTTGGGAGGTTCATTGGAACTCGAGGCCTATCATGAAGGTGACTCTATTGAATAAAGAAGACTCCACTGTTTTTAGACACTTCTTAGTTTGGATGAGGAGTGACTCTCCCATTTGTAGACCTGAGGCTAGAAACGCGAAGAAGGTTGAGCTTAGGCTATGAGTATAGGGTCTTCAAGCCGTCCATCTAGCATTGTGTCCGTCAGAGACCGGCTTGGACCTAGGAAGGCTATGTTGTGGAAGTGACTCGAGAGGCTTCCTTCTAGACTTGAGAACAAGAAGAAGGTTAAGGGAACTAGAAGAAGGAAAATGAAGAAAAATAAGACTCATGGAGCGATTAAGCTAGATAGTGGAGGGAAGTGGAGAGAATGAAAGGAAGAGACCCTAGAGGAGACGCCTAGAAGCATGATTACTTCACTTCGCTTGTTTACTTTTGATTATGATATTGAGATGTAGGTGATTATGGTAACTGCATTTATATTTGTTATTTTCCCCCGCATTATATTGGTTATTGGCTTTAACAAGGCTCTTTTGAGCCTAATTCTACTAATTTGGTTGTTTTTAGTGCTTTGTGTTTTGGTTTGTTATGTATTGTAGGATTGGTGCATTCGTATCGATTTTAGCAGTATTTTGGACACTTGATGAGTTAGTACGAGCCTTTACCAATTTAAGTAGCCACAAGAGATCTAGAACGTGGATTTGGAGCCTTTTGGAAGCATAAAATTCGTTTTGAAGCAAATGAGTGAAGGTGGAAGCCCAGGAGGCCTCATGCAATTCGCCCGGCCCAAGTGCAATAAGGCAATATTCACGTTACCCAGGCAGATTGACTTCTTTGAGATTTTAAAATTTTTCCGACTTGATTCGACTTTGTATATATAGGGCTTCTATCATAGGCTATTGTACAACACATTATTATTAGAGCCTAGTTTTACTTAGTTTCTCTCTCGAGAAAAAATTATTTTGTGCTATTTACTTATTCATTCAGTTGTTATGTACAATTCAAGATTATTCAATTCTCTTCTTTATTCTTGTTAACTTAGTTTATTTGTTTTATTTAGTTTCTGTTATTAGTTTTAGTTTTTAATATTGATAGATTTATTTTATGCCCTAATTTTTATGTTGTTTAGTTTTATTAATTTGATCATGCTTTTAGTTTTAGTTTTTAATATTGATTTGATTCTCGCAATTTTCAGTATGTGTGATGAGTTAAATTCCTAAGGCATCGGGGATCCATGAACCATCCCAATGAACTTGTTTGGTAGTTGATTAATATAATTTATGTTGTTTTTGAATTCTTATTATAAATTTATATTGCTTGCATTTGTATACTGGCCACCTTTATTTGTAAGTCTGATAATTGTCAAAATTGATGCTGAGAGATAAGATTACCACAATTAGATCACAGGGATAATAGGCAAAATGAGTCTAAGTGAGCGAGACCCGCAATTTTCAGTATCCGTGATTAGTTAAATTCCTTGGGCATCGGGGATCCATGAACCATCCCAATGAATTTGTTTGGTAGTTGATTAATATACTTTATGTCGTTTTTGAATTCTTATTATAAATTTATATTGCTTGCATTTGTATACTGGCCAGCTTTAATTGTTAGTCTGATAATTGTCGAAATTGATGCTGAGAGGTAAGATTACCACAATTAGATCATAGGGATAATAGGCAAAATGAGTCTAAGCGAGCTAGGGCCGTTACATGATTTTTGAAGGAGTCTTGATTCGAGAGAATTAGTGTGCCTTAATTTAGAGCATCATTTATTTGTTAATAGGTTTTTTATTAGTTTGTTGTTAGTTTATGGTGAACCACTGCCCTAGGCTTAGCTTGATTGATTTATTTGTGTTTCCCACGTTTTTAGTGCGGATTATTGTCTTAGTTAATCACCAATTCAAAGGTGTATAGACATGCCGCCAAGGCCACCTCCGTCCATGTGTCGTCCTTCTTTAGACCATGGGAAGGGTCATCACGTAGGGTGAGTGCGCTTGGCCCGAACGATACTCCAATATAAGCAACAACCGCACCGCGTATGGTGTTACAGACCTAAATAACCGCGTTCTCACCGGCCAAGGTGAGTTGTGACGGTTTCCCAATGGGTAGGTCGTCAGGTCGTGCACTAGTTTCATTGGTTTAAGGACGAGGTTCAGAGTATGAGATTTCGCCACATCATTTGGTCCTCTAGGAGATCTCTTTTGTAATCTCATCATATGTATATCAAGTTGCATCACAATAGAATTAACTTAAAGGGCGCACCACTTGAGTGTTTACTAGGCGAGTTTCTTTAATGCACGCATATTAACTAGGTTTGGCTATCACTTTACTTATGTCCCGTTTAACCTGTTCAAGATTCGAGTTTTTATGACTCATGTGACATTATGTGACTTCAAACACCGGGTCTTTATTATCATCCTATATATACATGGCTTACATAAAAATGGAATAATGACTTACATAAAACTGCAATCATGTAAATAGGAAAAGCGATAAAATCATGTTAAACATGTTAGAAAAGCTTAAAAATACATAAAGCTCATGTCATCATGCAATTTACAAAAAACTTTAAAGTTCATGTGATCATGCTTACAAAGCTTTTAAAACATGTAATCATGCTTGAACAAGTAAGTTTTGAAACAAGCTACATTATCACGTAATCATGCTCATAAAAGCGTTAAAGGCCTAGACATGATTCTTTCTATTTTCACTTGTTTTATTACATCTCAAGCCATTAATTAATCAATATTTCAAGGTTTAAAATAATGGTGATTAGGGGGTTTAGAAAGCTAACTTGGATGGAGCCGACAATAATAATAATAGAGAATATTAAGAGCATACTCGATGAAGACAATGACGAATGAGATTGAAGATGATAATAAACTGGAGATGAAGATTTAGTGCGGCCTCAAATTAGATACATTGTGTTCTAGTGTCAGAACGATATTTGAAGCGCCTTCAAGAATCATAAACCCGAATATTCCCCGAATATAGTATGATGATAATGGTGGTGATGAATTTGAATATAATACTTATTATAAAACTAATAAACTAAAATGGTAGAAATAATATAAAAAGTGAAAAATAAAATAAAACAGTTTTTGTGTTTATAAAGGTGAAGAAGATGATGTTTCAAAGAAAAATGATGAATATTAAAAGAAAAAAGAAAGATTTTATGGAAGAAAGATGATGGAAGCTAAATTCTCTCTAGATCAATCATGTCAAGTGCCAAAAGTTACCAGAATTCCTAGCTTGCCTTGAATGTGGCAAAAGAGCACCTCTTTCCTGGAAATTTCGCTGATATTCCTATGTATTAGGCCTAGATGTTCGTACAACCTTACACAAGCTCTAATCCTTGTTACTTAAGGCTTGCCTTATTTCATGAAGAGAGCGATGGAGGAAGTTTCCTCCTTCCTTGTGGGCTTTGAGGAAGAGAGGATCCCCTTGGGCTCCAAGGTTTTCCTTTTGTTGGCACGTTTTTAGCTCATTCCTTACGGAAAAAGATTAAAGAGTCATTGGCGCTCTATTATAAAAATATAGAAAAATTCTAGAAAAATATGGAAAAGTATGTTAAAAAAATAAAACTGAATTATTTTTGTGATTTTCTTGTGTTTTTTGGGTTTTTAAGAATGTTGGGGCGTCTTAGGTTGGATCTTTTGGCGTGCTTCTCAACACAGGACCAATTGGCGACATGGTATATGTTTATCATCAGCCTAAGGGTGAGGAGAAATGTAGGTGTCCACAGAAGCCCCTACTTTGACTAAGTTTGAAGAGACGACTGATCTCATAAGATGGATGTCAAAGTATTAGGTACTTGCAAAACAAGTATGTTAGTTTCAGAAGAATTTGTGTGTACTCATTGGGAAGGAATGTTATCCCTAGGAGCAAGGAGCCAGTAATGTCACTAGTGGAAAAATCTTCATTAGTAACGCCCTAATAGTATCGTTTGTGGAAAAATCGATACTAATAGATCGCGAATAATATCGTTTTTACAAAAAACGATACTAATTAGTTACGTATTAGTATCGTTTAAAAAAAAAACAATACCAATAATGGACCTATTGGTATCCTTTTTGCAAAAACGATACCAATAGTATACCTATTAGTTTCATTTTTTATAAAAACGATATCAATAGTATACCTATTAGTTTCATTTTTTATAAAAACGATATCAATAGTATACCTATTAGTTTTGTTTTTTATAAAAACGATATCAATAGTATACCTATTAGTTTTGTTTTTTATAAAAACGATATCAATAGTATACCTATTAGTTTCGTTTTAATGAAAACGATAAAATATATCATACCTATCAGTTGCGTTTTTAACAAAAACGGTACAAAATATTATACCTATTAGTTTCGTTTTTATCAAAACGATACTAATACAAATGCGGAGCAGCATTAAAAAAAAAGGCGGCCTTGCTCTCTCACATATCTCTCTCTCTCTCATCCTTTTCACTATGGATCACTGTCATTGCCTTCATTAAAAAACTCATTTTTTGTTTCAATCTCTCAGATCTACACTCTCATCCACTTTTATTTCAGTTTTGAATTGGGTTTTGTCAGTTCTTAGGTTTTACTTAGTGTGGCGGTTTTGAATTTGGTTTTTGTTTGATCTAAAATGAACTCCAATCTTATATCCATTCATCAATAATTTTTCGAATTCAATGTATGCACGATTTCATTTTGTAAAACATTCATTGTTTAGTTGAAATTTTGAATGCATTAATTTTGAAAATGGTTTTTCTCGAATTGGGCCATTTGAAATCCACAAAACACCACCTTTCAAAACCCTAAATCAAAAATTTGTAAACCCTAACCGTAAATCGAAAACTCGCC
The DNA here is from genome assembly GCA_016808085.1 of Suaeda aralocaspica. Classification (NCBI taxonomy): domain Eukaryota; kingdom Viridiplantae; phylum Streptophyta; class Magnoliopsida; order Caryophyllales; family Amaranthaceae; genus Suaeda; species Suaeda aralocaspica. The sequence continues at coordinate 18,694 of PYUH01000678.1, read as the reverse complement.
ACCACCATGTTTTGGGATCGTATTTTAGGCTACCTCCACTGCTTCTTTCTTCGCCGTCGTTCATCAGCTTCTTCATTGTCAAAAAAGCCGCCTCCTGTTTTCCTCCAATCTCTCTTTTCAACAATGCGTAAGTTTATCCAGCAAAAACAGCTGTCTATTTTGGAAGTGTTCCTGGTTATATTCAGGAGGACATCCTTGAGCTAATAGGGTATATGAAGGGGTCCTTCCCTTTCAAGTATTTGGGGATTCTAGTGCATTCTTCTAGGATTGCAGTGCAACGTTGTGATGATGTTGTTGATAAAATCATGCTCAAAATTAGGCAGTGGGCTAGCAGGCACTTATCATATGCTGCTAGAACTGTGCTAGTGAACTCTGTTCTTCTTAGCCTCCATTCCTATTGGGCCCAGATTTTCCTATTGCCTAAGAAAGTTCTGCAAAAGATCACTCAATTGTGTAGAGCATTCCTATGGGAGGGAAAGAGTAGTGTGTCTAAGATGGTGCCTATTGCTTGGGGCACAATTTGTAAACCCAAAAGATATGGTTGATTGGGTATTAGAGACTGTGTCTTATGGAATAAAGCTGTTCAATGTAAGCTGGTTTGGCAAGTTGCTTTGAAAATTGATGCTCTATGGATAAAATGGGTTCACCATGTTTATATTAAGAGGAGGCAGTGGTGGGACTACTCTCCACCATGTAAGGCAAGTTGGGGGTGGAGAAATGTTTATATCAAGGATGGTGGAATGGGGATGCTTATTTTGCAGCTGTAGGTTATCATCTGAACTATCAGCATGAAGTTAGGTGTGAATGGTCTAGCTGGGTGTGGGGGAAGTACAACATTCCTAAGCATTCCTTTGTTAGTTGGTTAGCAATGATTAGCAAGCTCAAAACAAAGGATAAGTTGTGCAGGTTTCATATTGTCTCTGATAATAGCTGTCCTTTGTGTGGAAATTGTGCAGAAACTAAAAATCATTTGTTTTTTGAGTGTAATGCTAGTTACACTTGCTATGTTAATATTGTTGAGTGGATTGGGATCCCTGTTGGGACTACAAGGCAGATGTAGCTGTTATAGCATAACTAAGGCCTACAGTATCATAGCAAGGTGATGCAGGCTATTGTTTACTACTGCATGGGCTGCTTTGGTTTATTGTGTGTGGAGGCATAGAAACAGAGCTATCTTGGGTATTGCTCACTGGGATAGGCATGTTGTGTGTTAAGATGTTAGTAAAGCACTTAAGGGAAGGATTCAGGGGTTGAGTCAGCAAGGATGGAAAGCTTTTGAGAAGCATTGGGTGTATAGGCTGCTGCATGCTTATTTTAGTTCTGCTGTACTTCAGTTGCTGGTTTTGCTCTTTTCTGTCCTGTGAATTCTGGTCTGCAGACTGTGATGCTGTTGCCTGCTTTCTTATTGCTTTTGGGTATGCAGTTTTTGGTTTAGCAGGCTATTGCTTCTGCAGTTTTGCCATGCAGATTTGTTGATATAGCTGTGTTTCTTTTTGCATTTTGATTTTGTAGGCCTGATGCTAGTTTGGGTCCTGCAGTTGTGAGTTTTAATTGGTGGCTGTGTTGGGGTGGTGTTTGGGATGTATTTGTGGTGCTGTGGCTACTTAGGCTGCAGGTAGTAGTGCATGGTAGGGGTGTGCAAGATTTTACGATTCCGAATTTCCGGTCCGAATTTTTCCGATTCCGTTCCGAAAAATCGGAATTCCGATCAAGATTTTTGAAAACCGGAAAAACCGGACCGGATTTCCGGTTTTTTAAACCGGAAACCGAATCGGATACGGAATGGATTTTTAAAAAAATTGGATTCCGGATTTTTAAGGAAAACAAAATCCGGAATTCCGGTTTTCCGGATTTTTCCGAATTTTTCCGGATTTCCGATCCGGTTTTTAAGGGTATATGTGTAAATTTTAGAGAAATTCTAGTATATAATTCGGAACCGGATATCCGGATTTCCGATCCGTTTTTTTCCGGATATCCGAATTTTCGGAATCCCGGTTTTTCCGGAACGGATACGGAATCAATTTTGTTGGTTCCGAAAATCCGGATATCCGAATTTCCGGATCGGAAAATTTCCGATTTTCGGTTTTGCACACCCCTAGTGCATGGTGTGGTTATGGCATAAAGTTGTGTTCTGCTTGCTTGGTTCTTTGGGTTTGCAGGTTGGGGTCAGTTGTGTTTCTGCAGTTTTGTTGTGCATTGCCTATGTTGTTTTTGGCTATGCAGTTTAGGTCCTGCAGTTGTGAGTTTAAGTTGGTGGCTGTGTTGGGGTGGTGTTTGGGATCTGTTTGTGGTGTTGTGGTTGCTTAGACTGCAGGTAGTTGCTGTTGTGGCTGGCTTGTTAGCTGTGTAGCCTGCTGGTTATTGTGCAGATTGTTGGTGGGGATTCTGATCACTGAATGCCGAAGCTGTGTGGATTTTTTGTTGTGTTGTTTGCATCGAGTGTGCTGTGTGGAGGTCTTGGCTGTCTTTGTGTCTGGCTGGTCAGCGGGTGGGAAACATTATGTTCACAATTTTTTTGGCATTTTGTTTCCTTTGTATAGGTTTGTTTGGTTGTATCTTTGAATAGTTGAGATTTTACAGACTACTTTGTGCAAAACTGAGTTAGTTTTGCATAAGTAGGTCTGAGGATGTAATTATTCTCTTTTTTGGTAATAAAATTGCTTACATTTACCAAAAAAAAAAAAGCAGTGCGTAAGTTTATTGTTACTTTCAATTTGTTATTGTTATTGTTTTTTTTAAATATAATTCATTATCATTATTGTTAATTCATTAAAATTTTATTCCGGAAATTCATTTATTTTGTTTCATTTATTATTTTTATGAATTTTGATGAGTCCTGATAAGAAACAAGGTGACAACTTCGAAGGTTTGATAATGGCTTTTAAAGATGATACAAGTATGGGAGAAATTATGGCTTATGGAGATTCAAACTTTTGGGTTCTTCAAAGACATCATCATGGGTGTGTATGGCGACACACGAAAATACTTGATCATTGAAGCAAAGGAAAGAATGGTGGAAATAGGGGAATAAGATGGTTTTACCTATGAGTTTTACCCACTTCAATTGATAGGGTTTTCTCATTTTTAGGCATTAAGTCTTTTAATTCTTGAAGTGTCTTAATCATCATTTACAGCCTTATACACATGGAGAATGACTTCTTCAAGGTTTCTTGATTAAAAGATTGAATCTTGAAAGGTTTCTTGAAGATTTGAAGAAAATTCACAAAATAGCGCATAAATGGACGGTGTGTTCTTGCGTCATTTTGGACGATTTTTGGGGGATTTGGGTAAATATGATTTTTTGTGTAATTCTGGTTGTAATTTGTTGATTATCTTGACTAGCAAGGTTAGAATAAGTTTGTTAGGATATTTTTCAGATTAGATAGGGTTTGTTAGGATATTTTAGCAAGCTGCATTGCCATGCAATGATGATGTGGCATTCTTATCTTGTGAGTCATTGATGAGTCACTAGATTAGTCCTAATTATCCTATGTTTATGCGTGTATTTTAGCCTAGATTAGTTAGGATTTTGTTGATGATTATGACTATAAATAATCTCAACATTAGCTTGTAAAAATATACATATTAGAGTTCAACAAACATTGATTGTTTAAGTTTGCTTGTTTTATACAAAACAATAGAAAAACCGAAGGTGGGAAGAAAATTTCGAGTGTGTGAAATTTTCGAACACTTTGTGAGAGTTGGTGCTTAGGATTAAGACTCTTGTGAGGATATTTTTATGGATTGAGGGTGCATTGCTTTAATCAATTCATAAAATTATTCGACCTAGATCGTTTTTCTTGGTGCTTAGCTTTAGAGAAAACCGAACTAGTTACTATCCTTGTGAGTGGCGATTTTTATCAATATTTACATCAACTTTTGGTGCTCTTATTGAGAGGACATTAATCCTCAAGGTTATTGGTATCAATTTCATTGTTGAAACAAAGATAATCATGTCAGCTGATGAAGTAAGTACTCCTAAAGTTACTACGGAGGCATTGCGCAAAGACATAGAAGACTTAAAAGCTATGTTTGAGGCTACCATGAAAGATTTTGCTGAAAAATTGAGGCCACCTAGTAAATCCAAGAGTAGAAATAAAGAAGAATCAGATTCTAGTTCTGATGATGAGCAAGCAAGTTCAAGAAGTGCACGAAAACTGAAAAAACAATACTCATCAAGTTCTAGTAATGAAGAACCTATAAATAGGCGCATCAAGAAGGAGAGGCCTAAGGATGATGATCGCAATCTTAAACTGGATATTCCTGAATTTAGTGGAAGTTTGGATCCGGAAAAGTTCTTATATTGGCTAAGAAGGATTGAACGAATTTTCAAATACAAAGAGTATGATGATCGAAAATCATACAAGATTGCGAAATTAAAATTGACGGGCTTGGCTAGCTTGTGGCTTGAAGGTATGCAGAAGAAAAGAAAGAAGGATGGGAAGTCCAAAGTAGCCACTTGGACGAAATCAAAGAAGGAGATGAGGAGACGTTTTGTTCCTCAAGATTACGAGCAAAGTAACTTCATTAAGATGCATACTTTAAAGCAAGATCGAAAATCGGTTGAAGAGTACACATCTGAATTCCTCAACTTAATAACCATATGCAATCTAGAAGAGAAAGAGGATCATCAAGTTGCTCATTAAGTTGCTGCCTTAGATGAAAGAATAAGAGAAAAGGTGGAATTACAACCTTAGTGGACTTTTGATGAAGTTTGCAAGGTTGCATCTAGGGTTGAGAAACAATTTTCAAAAAAAGCAAGTACTTTTTCGAAACCCTTTGTGAAGAAAGAAGGTGCCATTGTTTCGTTCAAACAAAATTTCGATTCCACTTCAAAACCTCCTCCATATATCAAGGATAAAAGCTCTGCTACTAAGCCTCTACTCCCTAATCAACACACATGTTTTAAGTGCAAGGGTCAAGGCCATATCCAGAAGGATTGTCCTCATTCAAGGGTTCATACTACTCGGAATTGGGCAGATGATGGAAACTTTGAAGAAGAGGAGAATGAGCAACAGGAGGATGGCGTGGGTTATGATACTCAGAAAGAGGAGATTGAACAGATTACTCCTGAAGTACATGGCTAGAGTGTGGTTCTCAGAATAGTTTTGCAATCTAAAATTGCTCCACCTACAGAAAACCAAAGGGATAAGATTTTCATCACCAGATGTAATGTTCAAGGGAGATTATGTGATCTGATAATTGATTCAGGCTGTTGCACCAATGTAGTCTCTACAGTATTGATCAACAAACTGGAAATTCCTACAACTAAACATCCTCAACCATACAAGTTACATTGGCTTAGTAACACAAGTGATGTCAAGGTCAATAAGCAAGCTCTGATTAGCTTTAAGATTAGAAATTTCGATGATCAAGTGCTCTGTGATGTATGTCCTATGGATGCGTGCCACATATTGCTTGGAAGACCATGGCAGTATGATAGATTTGTAAGTATGATGGTAGAACGAATGTATACATCATCAAAAAGCAAGAAAAAAGCAAACCGGTTGCATTGAAACCTTTGGAATGCTCGAAATTTTCGAAAGAGGTGAGCAACAGGAAGGGTGTTTTGTTGATTGATGAGAAAGCTATGGTGCAAGAGGTGAAGAATTGTGAGAAGTTCTATGAGCTGATGGCTAAGGAAGTGCAGGAGGAAGCAACGAGCATCCCTCGTGAATTGCGGCGCCCTTTGTTGCACGAATTTCAAGATATATTTCCTGATGAATTGCCACCAGGATTGCCACCCATTAGAGGAATTGAACATCAGATTGATTTGGTTCCCGGAGCTCAGATTCCTAATAAACTAGCTTACAGGTGCTAGAAGAAACTAAAGAAATTCAACGACAGATTGAAGAGTTGATGGTAAGAGGGTATGTCAGGGAAAGCATGAGTCCATGTGCAGTACCAACATTTATTGTTCCTAAAAAGGATGGTTCATGGAGAATGTGCATTGATTCTATAGCTGTGAATAACATCACCATCAAATATAGGTTTCTTATTCCTTGTTTGGATGATTTATTGGATGAATTATTTGGCTCACAAGTATTTACCAAGATTGATCTGAGAGGTGGTTACCACCAAATCAGAATGAAAGAGGGTGATGAATGGAAGACAGGATTCAAAACTAAACTAGGACTCTATGAGTGGTTAGTTATGCCTTTTGGTCTTACTAATTCTCCTAGTACTTTTATGAGGTTGATGAATGAAGTTTTGAAGCCTTTCATTGGAATGTTTGTGGTTGTCTATTTGGATGATATACTGGTGTATAGTGCTTGTGTTGAAGATCATCTGCAGCATCTAAGAGATGTGTTCGAAACTTTGAGGAAGCAGAAGTTGTATGCTAAGCTCAAAAAGTGCTCGTTCATGGTCTCAAGTGTGACGTTCTTAGGTTACATTGTTTCTAAGGATGGTGTTTCGGTTGATCCTTCTAAAGTAGAAGCTATTAAATCATGGTCGCTTCCGAAATCTGTGACTGAGGTGCGTGCTTTTCATGGTTTAGCTTCTTTCTATAGAAGATTTGTGAAGAATTTCTCTTTTGTAGTAGCACCTATGACTGAGTGTATTAAGAAGAACAAAGAGAAGTTTGAAGGACCAAAGATGCGCAAAAGGCATTCGAATTGGTGAAGAAATTGCTCTGTCAAGCTCCTATCTTATCTTTACCAGATTTTTCGAAACCTTTTGAGGTTGAAACAGATGCTAGTGGCGTGGGGATTGGTGCAGTATTGGTTCAAGGTAAGACCTATAGCTTATTTCAGTGAGAAATTGAATGGGGCAAGGTTGAACTACTCTACCTATGACAAAGAATTATATGCTATTGTTCGAGAATTGGATCATTGGAGTCATTATCTGCATCCAAGTCACTTCATATTGCATTCTGATCATGAGGCTTTGAAGCTTATCAATGGCCAACATAAACTCAATCCAAGACATGCTAAGTGGGCTGAATTTTTGCAATCTTTTCACTTTTCATCAAAGTACAAAGAAGGCAAATCTAATGTGGTTGCTGATGCATTATCAAGGAGGTATGCTTTAATTGGTGTCCTTAATTTCAAATTGCTTGGTTTGGAGTTGATTACACAATATTACGAGCAAGATGGAGATTTTGGTCCTATCTATTCACAAATTTCGAAAGGTTCTATGGGATCTTATGTGCTACATGATGGATTCATCTTCAAAGGGAATCTACTTTGCATCCTTAAGTGCAGTATACGTGAGTTACTTGTTAGAGAGGCGCATGGGGGTGGAATTGCAGGACATTTTGGTATCACAAAAACTTTGACAATGTTGCAGGAACATTTCTATTGGCCTAGAATGATTGCTGATGTTGAAGCAGTAATATCACAATGTGCTGTTTGTCAAAAAGCCAAGGCATCCTTCCATCATATCAAGGATTCTATACACCATTACCAGTGCCAGAAGCTCCTTGGAATGATATTTCTATGGATTTTATAGTAGGATTGCCTAGAACTGCAAGGCAAAAAGATGCTATAATGGTTGTGGTTGACAGGTTTTCGAAGATGGCTCACTTCACACCTTGTCACAAGACTGATGATGCTGTCAATGTTACAGAACTACATTTTCGAGACATTGTTAGGTTACATGGAGTTCCGAAAACTATTGTTAGTGACAGGGACACAAAATTCATGAGCTGCTTCTGGAAATCATTGTGGCGTTTGATAGGTACGAAATTGCTCTTCAGTACTTCTTATCATCCACAAACAGATGGTCAAACTGAGGTCACCAACAGAACACTAGGCGTTCTACTTCGTGGTTTGGTAAGCAAGACACAAAAGGAATGGGACTTGAAATTAGCTCGTGCAGAGTTTGCTTATAATCGTTCACCTACTTATGCAACTAAGCATTTACCTTTTGAAGTTGTTTATGGAGTCAATCCCAAGCTACCTATTGACTTCGTGGCTATTCCTAAAGGTGAGCTCGTTCACAAAGATGCTTTAGCTAAAATTGACTACATGCAGAAGTTACATGCACAGGTTAGAGCAAGGATTGAGCATGTGAATGATATCTATAAGACAAGAGCTAACAAGCATAAAATCAAACACACGTACAAGGAACGAGATTTGGTATGGTTACATCTAAGGAAGGAAAGATTTCCTAATCAAAGGAAGAACAAACTAATGCCTAGATGTGATGGACCATTCATAATCGTGAGCAAAATTGGGGACAATGCATATAAACTTGAATTACCAGGTGAATATGGTGTACATGCCACGTTCAACATTAGTAATTTATCTCCTTATGTTCCTGATGATCAACTTCGAGGTTTGAGGACAAACTCTTTTGAAAAAGAGGAGGATGATACGAAACAAGGTGACAAATTCGAAGGTTTGATTATGGCTTCTAAAGATGATACAAGTATGGGAGAAATTATGGCTTATGGAGATTCAAGACTTTTGGGATCTTCAAAGACATCATCATGGGTGTGTATGGTGACACACGAAAATACTTGATCATTGAAGCGAAGGAAAGAATGGTGGAATTAGGGGAATAAGATGGTTTTGCCTATGAGTTTTTCCCAGTTCACTTGATAGGGTTTTGTCATTTTTAGGCATTGAGTCTTTTAATTCATGAAGTGTCTTAATCATCATTTACAGCCTTATACACATGGAGAATGACTTCTTGAAGGTTTCTTGGTTAAAAGATTGAATCCTGAAAGGTTTCTTGAAGATTTGAAGAAAAGTCACAAAATAGCGCAAAAATGGACGGTGTGTTCTTGCGTCATTTTGGACATTTTTTGGGGGATTTGGGTAAATCTGATTTTTGTGTAATCCTGGTTGTAATTTGTTGATTATCTTGACTAGCAAGGTTAGAATAATTTTGTAAGGATATTTTTCAGATTAGATAGGGTTTGTTAGGATATTTTAGCAAGTTGCATTGACATGCAGTGATGATGTGGCATTCTTATCTTGTGAGTCATTGATGAGTCACTAGATTAGTCCTAATTATCCTATGTTTATGCGTGTATTTTAGCCTAGATTAGTTACGATTTTGTTGATGATTATGAATATAAATAATCTCAACATTAGCCTGTAAAAATATACAGATTAGAGTTCAATAAACATTGATTGTTTAAGTTTGCTTGTTTTCTACAAAACAATAGAAAAACCGAAGGTGGGAAGAAAATTTCGAGTGTGTGAAATTTTCGAACACTTTGTGAGAGTTGGTGCTTAGGCTTTAGACTCTTGTGAGGATAGTTTTAGGGATCGAGGGTGCATTGCTTTAATCAATTCATAAAATTATTCGACCGAGATCGTTTTTCTTTGTGCTTAGCTTTAGAGAAAACCAAACTAGTTACTATCCTTGTGAGTGACGATTTTTATCAATATTCACATCAAGTCCATGGATCTGTATTGATCTCAATTTTCTAATTCATTTATCTATATTGTTGTTTTATTGCTTGAGGTTTTCTCGTTTTATTTATAATGTTTATTGTTTGACTTTTGATGATGTTTTTTATTTTTATTTGAGATTATGATTTTAATTTAATTCTTTTACTTAATTTGATTGATTTTTGCCGTTAATTAGTTATAATCAGTATAGATCACTACAACATAAATGACATTAAGTAGCACCCTTAAAGTGTTACATAAAGGATTAAAAGTGTTTCCTTAGACAATGAGTAACACTTTTCAAGTGAAACATCTGCTCGTGATACATATTCTCAAAGGTAACAGTATTTAAGTTCAATGGTATCACTTTGGAAAGTGTAACTTAAAACTACTTTGGTATCACTTTTTAAAATATGTTGTAGCATTTTGAAAGTGTTACATTGAATACTATAGGTAACACTTTTATAATTTAAGTATCATATCCGTTAACCTTAGTAACACTTTCATAAACATTATGTATCATATTTATAACTTTATGTAACACTAACTAGTGCTAAAGTAACACAATATTTAATATTATGTAACATTTGTCGACACTAGTAGAAAAATGGGTCATTAGTATCCTTTTTTTGAGTCTATTAGTATCGTTTTTCCTTGTAAACGATACTAATAGTGAAGTTTTATATTAAAAAAATATATATAATTTAGCTTCTAAAGATAATAATAACATCAATTACATTAAATTATTACAATAAATGATTACAATAATACAAAAAATGTCACTTTTAATCTCGCATTGAGAGTATAATCCATCTATTAACATACACATCTTCTTCAACATCTCCTAAATTATTTCAATTCTAATCTCAAATCGAGAGGATAATATGATCATTAACATACTCGACTTTGTCAACATCTTGTTGTCATCCCATGTGCGCTTTTACTATAAGGGAAAGATCTTTCAATATAGTCCTTCAAAAAAACAACAAAAACACGTATAAGTAATGCAAGAATGTAAAATAATCAAGAACAGCGAAGTAGCAAACAAAACCGCAAAACTATCAACCAAAAAATTCATTGACATCTTCATTGACATATTTCTAATAATGCAACTATCAACCAAAAAATTCCTCGAAACAACACCAAATGAAACTCCAAACAAACCATCATCGGTAATAATCAAACACAACATAGTACACCATTGCAATAAACACACGGTAAACCCCATTCAAGCAAAACAACAAATAAAAAACAACTACGAATTATGAATTTCCAAATCAACTAGAAAAAAACTTTAACAAAACAATCCGACAACCAAAATCAAATACAAAAGAGCAAACAGGCTATAGTAAAGATGAGTTATCTTAAAACTGCCACAACAAGGGGCCTCCAAATTCTCCACACTTTCCTCCTCTTGACAAATTCGGAACTCAAGACCCTGAATGAGTGGCCAGTCACTCCATCATTCATTCATTAACACTTGTACTATAAAATGAATTCGAGAATTGGAATGAGTGAGTGAATGAAATTAATAAGTAAATGTGCATGAGTAAGACATACATGTCTAGTGATGAGTTTGAGACCCTTCTAAGTTTTATAAACCAATAGCCCTTGGGCTTAATCAATCAATTCAGACAAGACTGAGTCTAAACAGACTATTAGACAAGTTCAATTCCTAGTCTTGACTGAAGAGTAAATTTTAAGTTGAGTCTCAAATAGCTATTCACTGCAGGACCATATTGCTTAGTCCCGAATAGCAATTCTGGTCCTCTATACCATCTAGCAAAAACCTATAAAAAGGAGATAAACTCAAAAATCCACTCACTTAAATTCTTAGCAATAAAACCCAGCTAAATCCCAACATAGAAAAACATTTGTAAAATAGGATAAATGGAGTAGTTTGTTGTTACATTTAGAATTGAAATTGCATGATTTTGACTTTTTAAATGAGTGGGATACAGTGAGTGAGCTATGACTGAAAGTATGAAACTAACAAACACAACACTCGACTATATAAATTCCAGTCTATAATACTTCTGATGATTACCAATTTTCTTTGCTTCCGGTGAATTCTCTGCAGGGTACTAAATCTCGGCCGCAAACTATTGAGAAAACTATCAAATTCTGTAGAAATTAGTAACTGTGTTAGATTAGAGCACCATCACAATATGAAAATGTAGAATGGGTTGAGCAGGAATATGTATGTGATAGCAACCATGATAGTCCATTAACTTGGCTAAATATTAAGTACAGGTGAGTATCAGAAATTGAATTTAAGATATACATCTAAATTCTTCTAAGTCCTCAAAATAATTCTTCAAAGTCCCCAAGAAATTTGCTGTTTTGAACAACAGAGACTGAAAATACAACAGACCCGACTTTCCACACAATTTCCCTTTTTTTTTTCGACGAAGACAAACTAGGACTTGAAAACCAACTATACAAGCATATAAGTAGCAGAAAATAAACTAGCTAGGCACAATTCTTGCGCCACTTTTACTAGATTTATACATATAACAGTCAACACAGCTCTGTCACCAGCAGGTTATCACAAAAACTAAACCGAGTCGCAGCTGAACTGCAATTGTTAATATTTAATGTACAATGAGGTGAACAAAATCTTTGATTGATCAAATTCAATGTTACAGATTAAGAAATTGAAATAACCCCTTGTTGATATCTGAGCAAACCTAAAAATTTATGATATTATAGATGTGAGTCGATATCACAATGAGTACTATATAAGTTTATAGGCATAAAACTAAGAACAAGACATTCAAACAAGATTCTCAAGAACAAACCAGCATTTACACAAAACAGTCTCAAGATTCTACGAAGAATTTTAATGGCTGAAAAATAAAAAATAATCGAAAAAAATCAGTAAATTGAACAACTTAAACAATCAGTACACAAAAAACATTAGTAACTTAATTACATGCTTATGATGATTTACTACATGAAATTTATACAGGTCTTTCCAACAACCATGAAACCACCTGCAAAAAAAATAATAATAATAATAATAAATAACCCACCAAAATTTCACCCACAGTTTTACCAAATATACATATCACAAATTTCAATTTCTTTATTTTTTAAAAAAAAAAGAAAGAAAAGAAAAATTCTCACATCGATCTGACCATCGGCAGCAGCAACATGAAGCAAAGAATCACGATCATAAAGAGAAAAGTGAAATAAAATGGAAGAATCATCTTCAAACTCGAGTTTAAGAATGTTTAAATCACCCAACTGAGCAGTTTTAAAAACGCCATTTGCGTTGTTAGTAGAAGAAACACAACTCATGTTTTGACCGATAGAATCATTTTCGTTGTGGTGGTGGGTTTTTTGGGGTGGCGTGAGATTTATGAAATGAGGATTGAGGGATTGATAAAGGAAAGTGAACAACACGACCAAGAGCTAATGTTCCTCGTCAAACACAAGTCAAATTAACATCGCGGTAGACTCCCCCAGTTTCTTAGAATGAGATAAAAACTTAGAGTTCAGACCTCCATTGATAACAACAAAACCTACTACAAACACTAATAGCAAAGGAAGCATCAACATGTAAAATTGCACAAAAAGGAGATGTTAAGGCAAGACATAATCGAGATCACACCTTTGTGTCAGAATCATCAAATGTAAGGCAAATGGCTTGCTCAAATTCTTTGTAAGCTTCCAGTATTTTACTGCCTTCACTAAAGTACAAACCAGCAGCTGTTAGTGAAATTACCAAGTAAATGTGCATGAGTCAGCAGACTGACCTAGTGAATGAGTTATGAGCATGATGGCCTTTTTGAGTGTTATTAACTAATAACCCATGAGGCTAATCAAACAATTCAACACAAGACAAATATCCCCTAAGTTTATCATTTTTATACATCTTTGTATATGAAACTAATAGCACCTGAGTTCAACATCTCCGTTGAGTTTAACTTTCTTAGTTTATAATAAAAAAGAAGAGATCGGCTTAAATTAGACAATAATTAAAGAAAATTTTGCCTGCAAATTAATGATTGTAAGACATAGGTTTTTTGGGTGTTTGAGAGAGAGAGAGAGAGAGAGAGAGAGGGAGAGAGAGAGGGAGAGAGAGAGAGAGAGAGAGAGTGAGTGAGACCATACCGTAAAAGTAAGAACATGAACTATTGTTTATTGAGTCTTAAAATTTTCGAAGTTTTTGTAATTAGTACAGAAATCATGACCTCAATGACTGCAGGACTGCAGTAATGCACTTCCTTTAACCAAAAATACAATTAGACCAGATGACCTCAGTGACTTTCCATTGTATATTCGAACAACAGTATCATCAAATTCTGGCAGAATCGTAGGTCTTCTCAACCAGATCTTTTTGTCTGCAAGTTTATCTTTGTTCTCTTTAAATTTCAGCAAGAACGCATCAACAAAAGAACCTTTCCATACAGATCGACGAGACATGGTCTTTTCTCACTTGAACTAATATTTAATGCAGAAAAAGTGAGGACCGCAGTATCAATCGCCGGTGGCTGAAAATAATGCTACCACTGGATGAGAAGCTTCAATTTCTCATGATTTCCTAAAATGAATTTAAGGAAAACAAGGTGACAATCTTGGTTAAACATATGAACGAATAATTATACATTCATCAAACAAAATCCCTTTAAAAAGTTTATTACCTTTCAATTATCAACAAATCCACTAAATAGCCAAACCTTCATCTGTTCAAGATTTTTATCCACATGTACAGTAAGAACAAAGATTCACCAAATATCCAAAACATTTACAGTCAATTTCAAAATCCCAGAACATTCATTAAAAAAAATCAATAAACTCATAAAAATTCCCAAATAAAGCACATTTGCAAATCAACCAAACATTGCAAAATCAAAAGAACAAGCACAATATAAAAAACAAAACCCAATTTTACAACAAAAATGAAAACTTCAAACAGAAATAGGAAAGCTCAAAACCATAATTCCTTAATTATTATTTTTCCTTTATCGAGCAAACAAAATCAAACCATAGATTCAAACCTCAAAATCGGAAGAGAAAGAATGAACAAAAGGTAAACCCTAGATTCGATTTACAACATTAAACAACCAAAAAAAAAATCAAAAAAATCAAAAAATATAGAAATTAAAACTTAAACTAAACCCCCAATTCGAATCTCTAATTCGAAAAAACATTAAAAAATCGAAAACCAAAAAAAAAAAATCAAAAACCCCCAACAAGCACAATCTAAAACAAAATTCGAACTCCTTTAATTGAATACAAAAGAAAATCAAAACGAAGAAACAAAATACAATACCTTTAATCTCTATAGCTTTGAACCCTAACTTCGAATTCAACTGTAGCTTTTGGACAGATTGTGGTGAGCGATGGTGTTGAGAGTGATTATGGTGTTGGTGGCGACGTCAGATGAGAAAGAATGAGATGATGGAAAGAAAATGAGAGATTGAGAATGACAGTGAGAGTGAGAGTGAGAGTGAGAGTGTGAGTGAGAGTGAGATACTGAGATCAGAGTGTGAGAGAATGAGAAGGTATGTAAGTGGTCAGGATGATTATTAAAAATATTAATGATTAGTATCGTTTCAACAACAAAACAATACTAATAGTGTTTTGTCATTTCGGTGGCCTTCCAAAAGTGACGCATTAATATCGTTTATATTTAAAATGATATTAATATGTCCATTATTATTAGTATCTTTTTTTATAAAAAGGATACTAATAGAACATTATTGGTATCGTTTTTTATAGAAACGATAATAATGGTAGACATATTAATATCGTTTTCAATACCAACGATACTAATATTGACTTATCAGTTTCGTTTTTTTTTTGTACAAACGATACTATTAATTACCTATTAGTATCCTTTTTTTCTAGAAATGATACTAATTGGGCGCTATAAATGGACATTTTTCCACTAGTGATTTTATATAAATGTACTAGGTCGCAATTTGATATAATTAATTCGTACTATATTTTTCAAAATGAATTAATGCAAAATATGATTGGTAAAAATATTTCATAATCATAATTAAAGATAATAGAATTTTAGATTACATTAAGTTACATAAAGTTAATTGTACGTGTTGTCCCAATAATATGTTACTAACCAAAAAGTGTTACCTTTTAAAAGTGTTACAATGGAAGTGTTACGTACCATAAAGTGTTACGTTAAAGTGTTACTAATTAAAGAGTGTTATTATAGAAGTGTTACATATAATAAAGTGTTACATTAAAGCGTTACCTATTGAAAAGTGTAACCTTAAAATGTTACATATTATAAAGTGTTACAATAGAGTGTTACCTTTAAAAAAGTGTTCTCACTACAGTGTTACCTAATGTCATTTATGTTGTAATGGATTTAGGTGTTTATGAATAATATGAAATTTGTTTGAATTACGTATGGTGTTTGGTGCATTTCATTTTTTGCTGATGGTGTTTGATATCGTTCATGGGAGGGGAAGGGGCATTTTTGTAGGAGCTTGAGAGTCAGAGACCCTACACGCCTATACACCAGGGGTTTTATGATATCGGCAGTCGAGATAGCTTAAGAATATTGTAATGGTGATGCGAAGGAGTGAGAGAGAACAATTTAAAAACTGAAGGATGTGGCCGACTACTTTTCTCTACGTAAACCTACTTTATGTGACTACAAGCATATTATACGTTGTATAATTTTACATGATGCTAGGGGTGTTTTTCATTTGTAGTAGCTCTAATATTTCCCATTTTCTTCTGTCATGCAGATGAACCTGGTAAGCAGGTGAGGATTAGGGGTGAAAGTTCGGTGTACGGTTTGGATTATAGCAAACTCCAAATCCAAACCATATTATTTCGGTTTATGAATTTCTACTCCAATCCAAACCAATCTAAATTTCAGTCCAAACCAAACCAGACCAAAAAAATTCGGTGTTTGGGTTTTGGATCCAAACCAAACCGAATTTCTAGTCATACTTAATTGTTTACCAGAAATCTAGAAAATTCGATCTTGAATCTTGGTATAATGCCTTACGTTCAAACTAGTTCAAAATTTATGTTCCACAATAATAAATTAGAAACAAAGAAAAGTTAAATATTAGGGCTACTGGTAGTAGTTTACATCATTCTTTAAAATAAAACCAAGTTAGTTAGTTTAAAATTTCATTAATACTAGATAAGTGTTGAATCAATTGATTGAAGATCGATGTGTTAAGGAGTGAAAGAAATGACGCAAAAGAACAAGGACTGTAGAACAAATAATGAAAAAGAATAGTGACTTTGGGGGATTGAGGTATTTAGCTAGAGAAAGTAAAAGAAGGAATGAAGAACGAAATTAAAAAAGAAAGAAATACAAATGGCGAAAAATGAAGAACATAAGGAACATGAGATTTAAAGAGAGTCCAAAGGAGATTGAAATAGAGACGAGTCACTAACTCCATTTATATTTTTAGGGTTTTATTCATTTTTGGGCCTTAAGCCCTTGATATAATTTAAGCTTCTATACGGTTTGGTGTACGGTTTGGAGTTCGGTTTCTAATTCTCCGCACCAACTCCAAACCGAACACCGAATTTTTAAAAAATTTCACTCCAAACCGCACCAGAATTACAAAAAGACCGAACCATAATTTAAAAATGGTTTGGTGCGGTGTGGTTTTCGGTTTTAAACCGAATTAGTTTAACCCCTAGTGAGGAGTGCCATAAAGATTAAAAATACAAGCAAGTCTCATGTAGCTTTCAAGGTATAAATAAATAACACTCTATATCTGAAGTGACGTCATAAATAACACTCTTGAGCTACTTCAATTTTATCTAAGAACTGCTTTTATAGTATTATTGGTTGGTAAGATTCCTTGAAATGATTTTAGATTCGAATTTTTTACTTCAATTACTGAATTAGTTGAATTTGGTAGAAAATTTTAGGGTTTTGGACTTTTAGTTACATGATTTTGAGCTTAGTTGCTCTTTAGGTTTATTTGTTTCATATTCATACATTTGTACAAATATAGATATTGTTCTCAATACTTTTTCAGAATTTGTATTGTTGATATCTTCTGGTTGAAGTTTCCTCCATTATATGGTTGTTCTTTTGGCTTTAAGTATGTTGAGCTATTTTGAAAACTATCTTTGATTTTGCTTTGTTTTAGTCAATTTTGCTGAATTTTATTCGATAACAGGCGGCTTTTGTTGTGGAGTTTCCTCCATCATATGGTTGTTCTTTCGGCTTTAAGTATGTTGAGCTATTTTGAAAACTATCATTGATTTTGCTTTGTTTTAATCAGTTTTGCTGAATTTTATTAGATGACTAAACCATGAGCAAAATGTATTACTTGCTAAAATCCACTCTAGAAACGTTTACTGTTTTATTAACTCTTGAAAAATTCTAGAAACATTAGCAAAATCACTCTTACAAAATAAGAAAGTTTACATTAATTATTTTGAAAATATTACTTTCTCATATGAAATTCACAAATCCCCAAATCCCTCTTGTTTGTTCATTTTGTTATAGTTCATCTACTTTTACCTTACTTTGTATAATTTCTTCATTTTAGGGTTTATAATAGTTTGCCTTTTTTCAGGTGGAGTACCGAAAGAACCAGTCGTTTGAAGAAATTTGGACATCTTTTTATGAAGCGTCTCATCGAACGTCACACTTTGCTATTTTTGCATTTTTCTAGGCCTTTTATTTTGATTTTTTCATCGTTTGTTTATTTCTATTGAGCTTAAGTTGAGTTCAAAAATATTGAAAATATGCTAGATTTTGAAGAAATTGAAGCTTTATTTTGTTGATTTTTGTTTGATACATTTGGTTTAGTGTTTTAGAAAATGTATTTCTGATAATTCGACTGCAAATTATGTTAAATCCACTGCATTTCAGGACAAATCTCATAGAAAATCCTCCAAACCCACTCCATTCGGAAGACAAAATCGTAAATAAAAAATTACTGATTCAAAAGGCCATAAACTCAACACCCAAACTTGAAACACTTATCTTGATTTACTAGATTTAGATTTTGGTTTGGTTGAAGCTTATTGCTGTCTTCAATTGCTCATTTTCTTCCTCAATCTCTTTGTTGTAATGATGTTTGATATGATTTTCTATGTTAGTGAAGATGAATGAATTGAATCATCATTTTAATGCAATGCCTAGAATGGGTTTTTGTGTTTAAGGGTTTTTTCTTGATTTCCGTAAGACCATGTTGTTGCCATCTGAAATGGGTTGCTCATTAGTTGATTAAATTTATGTTAGGTTGAATTTTATTTTTGGTTTAGTTTCTTTCATTTTAAATTGATTACTTATTTTTGGCCTGATGTTCGACTGCCACAAACAAGATTAAAGGTACTAAGGAAGTAAGAGTAGTCGTCTTCTCCATCTCTTCTCACTACAT
>PYUH01000676.1:0-14677 GCA_016808085.1 Suaeda aralocaspica | reverse complement strand
ATTAAAGCAAGACAATTGTAACAATTCCTAATTGATTCATGAAGAATTGACAATTAAACTAATTACATAACCAAATAACTAAATTAATTAACTAGAGAGACTAAAAATGCATAAATTAAACAAATAAAGACACAGACCAGAATACTTACCCAAATTGAAGAACGAATCGGAAGAACTTATTTGAATTGAAAATTAATGTTGTTAACAAAAACCCTAATGTTTCCCCTAAATTAATTTGAGAGAAAAGTGCTTAATTCCTAGAAACCTAAGCGATATCTAATTATATAACACATAAGTTTCTTTTGCTAGAAAGTCGTGCCTAATTACCCAAGTTTGGGCTTCACAAAGCCTAACATACGGAAAGACAAATAAAAAGATTAAAAACTCCGGAAAAACACTGATATGCGGCGCATATGGAGGTTTTCTATGCGCCCGCCAGACCTCCAGAAATGCCTCCTTGTTTGAAATCCTTGTTAAATGTCGCCCGATGTGTTATTCGTGCGCCCGCATGTGGTGTGCCTCGAGAACTTGTTTCATTTTCTTTCCTTCTTATTTCTTTCTCATGAGTTCTTTAAGAGTTGTTTTCCATACTGCTGGGCACGCATTTCCCTGCATCTTACTCTTATCCCATCCAAGCTTCCGGCTTCTTCCGAGCCTCGTTTTCCCCGTGCACTGAAATTACAAAACATCCAAAAACCGAGCATAACAAACCGCGGATGATAAAAATCAACAAAAAGCTCTAAAATCCCAAGAAATTATCAAACTGAACGAGACACTTCAAATTAGCTAAAGAACCATCGGACTGAACTAAATAGAGCCAGAATGTCAACCCTAGGCATAAAATGACTCGAAATAAGGGGAAAAACGCTATAAAACCGCACATAATCAAATTCCCTCCCCCAAGCCAAGGCCGTTGCCGTCCCGAGGAAAGATTACGAAATGACTTTCACGCCCCATAACAACTTATGCATCACAAAACTCAAGGACCTTCCGAGTTTTTACTAAGTCAAGCAAGTCAAATGCTACACTTCCTCAGCAAAGTCAAACAAGCCCAACCAAGCAATTTACATGATCGATGACTAAATAGCTCACGGGTTGTCACTCCACACAAGGAGATCTAATAAGTAGCGCACACCTCACCACCCAACCATAATAAAAATAAATGCAAATGCAACAAAGTGTTTACATGCAAGTTTTTTAGGAGCCCAAATCCCACTCACACCGTCATGTCCAGTGGTGTAAATTGGTATAACTCAATCCTAGGTCGACTCACGAGCAGCTTAGCCAATCACAATAAGAATTCTCTTTTTAAAGCTGAACTACATTAAACTAAGAAAGCAGTACATTTTTTTTGGTTACATGTAAACTCCCGGCCTTAAGGAACGGTACAAACCATGTAACGGTCCTACGAAAGCAGTAAAAACTACACTAGAAAGCAATAAAAATTATACTAAGAAAGCAAATAAAACATATCTCCCCCAAGCCGGACTCAGCAATGTCCTCAGTGCTGAAGGGAGTGAAGTAAGAGGGAAGAGAGACCGTGGAGGGGTTTAGAGAGTCATGGGGGTATAAAATGATGTATATGGGTAAGAGGAAGAAGTTGTGCAAGAAAAAGAAAGAGGCATGGGTGGTAAATGCTATTACATGTAGCATACACGGATTGAGATTTGACCATCTCACACTGTTTCGATCATATATAACAAAGTACAATTTGGATTAATCTAATTCCTGCTTCATTGGAAAGTAGACTCATAGAGCTTTCCAACGGTAGGTCATACGTCTCGTGGAACGTCCTAGAGAAAAAGTTATGACCATTTCAAAATGATTTTCTTGCGTAGATGCGGGCGGCAAAAAATCTGGACTTCTGGAGGTCTGATGCGGGCGCATAAACTTCCCATGCGGCCGCATCAACCCCCGTCACTAAACATTCTGCACTTCTGGGGGTTAGATGCGGGCGCATAAAACCCCCAGCGTCCGCATCTACCCTGTTTCACCCGATCACTTTGTTTTCTTCTCTTTGACACTTAACAAATTTTCACTTTCTCTTTTTCACTCACCTTGACCTTTACTTAGACTTTAAACTTCGGAAATCTACCGAAAACCCCTATTTACTCAATTATACCTAAAAACACACAAAAACACACTAACACAAACTAACTAAAAATTACGAAAATAAACCAAAACACACCAAAAACACACAAAAAGAGTTAAGAAGGGACAGGAAGCTCGGGTTGCCTCCCGAGAAGCACTTGTTTAGGGTCATTAGCTTGACCATGTTACCTCAGAGCTCATGGAGGATCGAAGAGTAAACATGAACCCCATTGTTTAGGCAATCAAAGCAAAATTAGGAGTTATTGTTGCTCGATGCCTCAATTCCTTGTTAAAAACCTCATCATTCATTTACAAGCATGAGAAGATTTTTTCGGGTTTCCACGTTTCCTTGGGACGGGATTTTCCTTTTCTTTGATCCTGAAATAGCTTTTTATACACTATCTTCATCACCTCGCAATAAATCCAAACACACAGAGGCCCCAGAAGATCCTTTTTAGGGGACCGAGGCAAGTCACAAGAACATTTCTTAAGGTAAAATTGCAGGACATGATGTTCTAGTCATACTTTTCAATGCACTATCAGGTTGAAGGTAACCTTGTCATCTCCTACAAAAGAGTCAATTACCATTTTTGACATCATAACAGCACCTGCAGTGTGTAGAATGGTCTACCAAGTATAATCGGAATAATGAGCATCCTCATCCATAGCTAACACAACAAATCAAACAGGAATAAGAATTTCCCGACTCTCACGGGACATCCTCTAAAATAACCCTTAAGGGTATTTCACTGTCCTATCTGCCATCTGGCATGTAATGTTAGTAACCTTTAAAGACCCCATATCCAGCTTTTTACAAATAGATAGTGGGCATGACACACTACACTGGGCTCCTAATCACATAATGCTTGTCAATAAACCGGGCCCAATGTTACAGGGAATAGAAAAACTTCTGGGGTCCTTTAGTTTTCGGTGGTGACTTGTTTTGCAATATGGCACTCCACTCCTCCGTGAGTGCTAACGGTCTCCACCACACTCAACTCCCTTTCTTCTTGCCCAAATGTCTTTCAAAATTAGTGTAGGAATTTGAGTTATCAAATCAGTAATATGGAACAGTAATTGCAGATTCTTAACAATAGCTAAAATTGACTGAAACGGTTATCGTTCTTACTCCTGGTCACCCGTTCGAAAGCAACCTAACCTGTGACTTCGTTGATAGTATCAAACGTGTGTCATCTACCTACCTTAGGTGCTTCGGCCTCCTGTATCGGAACTGTATCGGAATCTTTATCACCACATCACTGGTCTTCTCAGCTCCACCTGAACATCAAAAAGTTAACCATATCAGTAGGCATTTTCGGGCTTCATACAGCTCCACTCCTCAGGTAATGAGCATTGACATGGTCCCTCGGGATTCTGGATGCCTGTGATGCTAGGGTGTGGGTTGTGATAGAAGGTGGCCTGGTTGCCTTTGAGTAGTTGATTGCGCAATCTGGCTATCTGAGTTTCCAAGTGCTTGTTATGCCTGCATCGCCTCCAATTTTCTGCATTTGCAACATCATATTCTTTCTTTCAAACTCCGAGATTTCTCCACTAGGTTGAGGTGGCATTGGCGTGGCTGGTAGTGGTGATCTGCTAAAATCTGGTGGGTTGGTGTGTACATATCTCTGCATCTGCCGGGGTTGCCTGCTGAGGTGGCATGGCTTCCTGAGGATTCTGGACATTGCTGTTGTTCTTGTAAGAAAAGTATGGGTGATCCTTCCAGCCCGGGTTTTTGATGTAAGAGTAGGATTGTTTTTGTAGCTTGAAAGGCACATACTTGCTCTACTGAACTAGTACAGGACTGGGAATTGACCGAAAGAACCACATGAATCACAGAGGATCAGTGCATCCCGAAAGTGCAGCTACAGGTGATGGTGGGGGAGCTGTATACCAATCTTATCAAGCTTCTGACTTATGGCATTTATCTGTGCAGCTAAACTCTCATACTTATCATCAACTACAGTGTTCCCACCCTTCTTGGAATGCCTCTAAGGTTACCAAACTGTGAATTATGAGTGGCAATTTCATCATCATCATTCAATGCAGCGTTGACTTCTGGTTTCATAAATCGACCATTAGCGGCAAATCTAGCAAAGCCCTACTCTCATTACCCAACCCATTATAGAATGATTGAACTAGGAACCATTTCTCAAGCCCATAGATGAGGACACATTCTCAATAACTCCTTAAACCGTTCCCAAGCATCATATATGACTCATCTGTCTCCTGATTGAAGTTAGTGATTTGCCTCCTCAATAAGGCAGTTCTTTGTGGTGGGTAGTATTTCCTCTGAAAAGCAAAGAGCTAAATCCTCCCAACAATTAATGGTAGCCATATTGGATCATTCAACCAGGTTCTAGCCTTGTCTTTTAATGAAAACGGAAACATTCGCCTTCTAATGTAGTCCTTAGAGACATTCATTTTGCTTGATAGTAATCACAGTATTGAAGGAAATTTTTGTAATGTAAATTGGATCCTCCTCAATGTCCCTGAAAATTGATTTCGTTCAACCATATTCACAAGAGCCGGTTTCAGTTCAAAGTTAGCAGCATCGGTATCGGGTACTGAATAACCTCCAGCCATAGACTCCGTACTAGGCAAGGAATAGTCTCTCAATGAACGGGCCGCAGGTGGCGGTGGTGGTGGAGGCGGTGGTCCTCTACCCTGTCCTTCTCCTTCGGCAGCCATTTCAACTTCTAAATACCCTTCAAACAGCGGATTGAAGGTGAACTCGAAAAACTGAGACAAGTCAGAAACAGTTTCCTCCACAGATCGGGGAAGAAAAATTCGGCGTCTACTACGTCTCAACCGTTTCAGAAACACTCGCTCGGGCTCAGGGAAAATGAAAGTATCAGGTTCGTGGTCGTTTTGCATAAACCTATGAACCTGCACACAACAGAAACTCCGAGCAAAGATAAGAGATAGCCCCAAAGAACTGAATAGTTTTTTGAGACTAAGAAAAATAACAATAAAACAGTAAAAACCCGACTAATAGAATTAAAAATTGCCTCCCCGGCAACGGCGCCAAAATTTGATCAGGCTATCGCACACCTATCAAAAGTAAACCAAACAGCACTAACTAATGTAGCTAGGGAAGTAAGGATCGAATCCTCAGGGAAGCAATTGAACCCTATTAGTTCTAAAAAGCTTAAACCGTGTAAAGGGCCTTGGTCGAGAGATACTGACTAACTAACCGATTACTTACTAATTACTAACTAATTACGACAAATGACGAAGAATTAAACCAATAAATTAAGCCTAGGGTCATTCGGGTCACCAAGAACAACTAATGGATTCACTAACAAAGATTGTTCAACCTCACAATTATCGTCAAATTAGGGCTCACTAATTCTCTCGAATTTAGACTCCCTCGAAACTCATCTAGCGGCTCTCGCTCATGCCTAGACTAATTCCGCCTATTATTCAGTGGTCTTATTGTGGTATTTTTACCTCTCGGCATCAAATTCGACAATTACCAAAATTACAACTAAATCTGCGCACAATTCAATTGTAAACGAAAAACCCAATAATAGGAAATTGACTACTAATTGTGGAATTGAAACAACCTAATTTAATTAGTCCATTAATTAATCAAGGTTTCCCTAACCCTAGAAATTAGACTACTCACTCATGATTATGAAAATTAAAGCAAGAACAATTGTAAAATTCCTAATTGAATTCATGAAGTAATTGACAATTAAACTAATTAACATAAACAAATAACTAAATTAATTAAACTAGAGAGACTAAAAAGCATAAATTAAACTAAAATAAAGAACAAAACCAGAAGAATTACCAAATTGAAGAACGAATCGAAGACTTGAATTGAATTGAAAATTAATGTTGTTAACAAAACCCTAATTTCCCTAAATTAATTTGAGAGAAAAAGTGCTTAATTCTAAAACCTAAGAGAGTAATTCTAAATTATGAAAAGCATAAGTTCTTTTGCCTAGAAAGTCGTGCCTAATGTACCCAAAGTTGGGCTTACAAAGCCTAACTACGAAGAAAATAAAAAAGGATTAAAAACTCCGGAAAAACGACTGATGCGGGCGCATAGGAGGTTTATGCGCCCGCATCAGACCTCCAGAATGCCTCCTTGTTTGAAATCTTGATTAAATGCGCCCGCATGTGTTATTCGTGCGCCCGCATGTGTGCCTCAGAAACTTGTTTCATTTTCTTTCCTTCTTATTTCTTCATGAGTTCTTTAAGAGTTGTTTTCATACTTCTTGGCACGCATTTCCATGCATCTTACTCTTATCCCGTCCAAGCTTTCCGGCTTCGTTCCGAGCCTCGGTTTCCGTGCCTGAAATTACAAAACATACCAAAACCGAGCATAACAACCGCGAATGATAAAAATCAAACTAAAAAGCTCTAAAATCGCCAGAAATTAATCAAACTTGACGAGACACTTCAAATTAGCTAAAGAACATCGAATGAACTAAAATAGAGCCAGAATATCAACCACTAGGCATAAAATTGACTCGAAATAAGGGGAAAAACGCTATAAAAATCGCACATATCAGCAGCACAGTAGCACACAGCCACACAGTGCACGTGGTACCCCAATTTTTAAAAATTAAATCATCAGTAATTAAAAAACAAGGAGAAAAAAACAGATTGGTTGAGATAATGTGAGAAAACAGGGTTTTCCAAGTCAAGTCTTCCAAATACCCTTATTTTCTCTGTCTTCCCTCAATCGCCCCTCTCTTCTCTTGTCTCTCCCTTGAGTCACCGGCTTCCGGCTGAACGCGTCACTGGCCTCACACCCTATTCGTCACCGCCTTCTTCAGTTCTCAACCTTCGTCAGCTGCCATATTCTTCGTCGCCACCTTCTTCGTTTATTCGTCAACAGCCCGATCGCCGGTCGTCCTCGTATGTATGACATCTGAAAATCTGATTTTTCTTTTCTTTTTTAATTTATTTAAATTAAAATGTGATTTTATTTTTCAATTTCATATTATCATTTATATTTAATACTGACTAATGACTTATTTCAATTTCATATTAGCATTTATATTGATTTCAATCTGTTTTTTTTTATTTATATTGACTAATGACTGATGTTAGTATGTTATCATGGATATTAATCTGATTTCTTTACTTACTTTGTTAATTAATTTTATTAATTTAATCTGTCTATTTTTTTATGATTTATTATTTATATTTGTTTTGTTTAATGTGATTTTTTTTGTGATCCGACATGTTTTATCATCTATATTTTGTGAATCTGAATTTTTTTTTTCTGAATTTTTTCAATGTGACTGATATAGGTAAAAGTTTTCTATATAATAGTTTGCTGATGTAGAATGTTCTGGATTATATTTCGGTCAGTGTTGGTATTAGAACAGTTTGTAATGCTCTGCTAATGCTGTAGGTTGTAATGTGTTGTGTTTGATATGAATAAAATCGCTTACTTTTACAAACAAAAAAAACTTAAAACCATATATTAAATAATCTGATTTTGTAACAAACTGATTTATATTGACTGAGTTGTTTATTTTTCTAATTTATATTGACTAATTTATATTTGACCTAAAATTTGTTTAATGTGATTTAGTCATGTTTAAATTTGTTTAATTTTTGTATTGACACTTAAACTTGACTTGAATACTATGGGAGATCAATTAGAGCCAGAAAGAGAGGTGTTATTAGATATAAAATATGATAGCATTGTAAATTGGTTTCAACATATGAAAACCCGAAGAGAGAAACTTTAATTTTTATTAGTCATTGTATTAACTTAAATATTTAATTGCCATAGTCGAAAGTTTTTGAGTTGCTACACCTATTTGAAATTCCTGGATCCTCCCCTGCGTCCCATCCTTATTCGTGCATTTACCAACAATGAAGAAGCCACAAATCAGATACAATCTTCGTCAAAGAGACAAGACATATGGCAAGGTAGTAGCAATGGAGAAGAGCACGCAGATGGGGTACAATCTTCGTAATAGATTAGTGCAAAAGCGTCCTATTGTTACAGGTAAAAGAAAACCTATCGCTGGGACAGGCGTTAACGGCATTGCTAGAAAACCAAAAGTGTTATGTGAAAGGAGTGAACAAGAAGATGAGTAATCAATTGGTGATAGTGAATTCGTGAGACATGGGAGTCATGAATATGAAGGTCCCATAGACAAAAATCTACGGGATTATTCTGTCTGGTTGTACTCCAACCGCCATAACCCCGATGTGTTTCAGTGTCTATGATTGACCTGGGTAACTATTTCTAACCCTTTGTATAATTTTGAACAATGTTGTTGAAAATTTCAAAATTTTTTAGAAATTTATTGTTAATTTCTTGCAACATCAAACTCATAATTTAGTAAATTGTTGTATTTTGTAGTCACTGCTGCCTTCAAATTCTGGACTACTGTAATGATACTTCCTACCCTTAGTTGCCTTGTCCTCATTCATGGTTGACTGTCATAACATAGGTAATATTTTACACGTTTTTCAGGGTGTTTTCATCACGCCGCTGTCTATTTTTTGGGGATGTATGGCGGATTACATTCACAGCTTGGGGAAGATGTAGGGGATATGCTGATGATCAACATCTTGCGATAATGATTATGTGCTGCATTATACTTCAGTGCTTACACCTTTTTTTTGTTTATGTAGTTGTTACTTCAGTGTTTCACTTTTTTGGTTAATAATTTGGCCTACAATTTGTAAGCTTAGTTAATGCGGTGTAATTTGGACGTTGGACTAAATTTGGCCATAACTGTATAAAAGGCTAAAGTTGGTCTGTCATAGTTAAGGCAGCCCTTTTGGTGAATTTGGGCTCTACTTTTAGTTTAGGGTTTCAAAATATTTAAGTAAATGTGGTTCAAACTCTTTCCACACAAGTTTAACATTTACAGCCCATTCACTGCCCATTTAAACCTCCTTCCACAATCTATAGTGATATTGATGGCTCTACTGCAGTGATATTAATGGTTGTACATAGTTTTGTTATAGTAATGTCTACAGTAATAAAATGTAGTTGAGATCCAGGTTATATTGCAGAGCAATGAATTCCAACAGGCAAGTTATTTTGGTAACACTTGATTGTTGAAAAAATGCACATTATCCCTTAACTTAACGGGCCGTCATTATATTTTTCAAATTTTAATCACATACAAATGTTGATAACTGAACTCTTCCGAAGGTAGTTCAATTGGATTTTGAAGTTACTCCCCTCCGAGATGCGAGGGAAAAATCCGACTTATCAAACAATTATGGCGACATTGTCGGATCTTCATTGGAATCTGCGTTAAATTTCTATAGTTGTTGTGAATATAACTCTATTTTATTGGACTGTATTTTATGCCATTATTATTATCATTATCATTATTTCTACTAAACTAATACTACAATCATCTATGCATTAAATTGATAAAGCTACCTTAAAAAAAATCTATCCCTGCCTCTTTCAAATAAATTTCATAACCTAAAAACCGTAATTTATAATAGCCGCAAGGGGGTACCATAATCATCTCTTTGATGATGGTAAGCCCCAAATATATATATATATATTTTTTTTTTTAATTTTACTTGTTTATTCATTAATAATTCTCCACTCTGATGTTATGCCCCAAACCTTTCTTTTTTGATTTAGTAGTTTTTAGTGGTTTAGTCATTAATAATTCACCACTGTCTCTCTTTATGAGAGTTTTCGTCCCAGATTTATTAAGGTTTTAGTTCTCTCCTTTTGTGAAAGTTTGGAGTTCGCAGTTTGTCTTCAACTTATTCCGTTGTGGAAGAATATAATAAAATCCAGTTTTAGGTTTTTATTTGAAATATTTGCTTCATCATGCGTTGTGAGTCATATATTTTTTCAATTGGTGTTGGAATTGAAGATGCCATGTATAGGATCAAGTAAAGAAATTGTATCTCTAAAGTATGTCAGAAAGATTGAATCCCTCATTGAAAGCTGGTAGTTTCAGCGGACAACCGGGGGTTGCGGTTCACTATAACATCTACTTACTGTAAAGATTTTAATTTGAATTGCTTAGATTGTATTTCAATTTTTTTCAACGGTAATTGTAGATGACGTATGGCTTTAATTTAATGAATTTTATCTTTCCCTTCAAAAAAGAAATCAGGATTTTCAAAAACTTATCAAAATTGCCATTTTACATAAAACTAAATATCTAAAGTTTGAGAAATCACGAAGTCCTCGTACTTGTCACTTTGAAAAAATTTCTCACTTCTCACATACTTCTCACTTCTCATTCACTCTTACAGTCTTACTTCTCACTGTTCACACTCTTCAACCTCTCACAAAAACAACGATATCACTGTACCTGTCAAATTCTCTCATTCATCCTCTCAAATTCCTCACATCCTCTCAAGTTCACTGTTCTTCTCAGTCAGTCTTCG
Organism: Suaeda aralocaspica; assembly: GCA_016808085.1. Classification (NCBI taxonomy): domain Eukaryota; kingdom Viridiplantae; phylum Streptophyta; class Magnoliopsida; order Caryophyllales; family Amaranthaceae; genus Suaeda; species Suaeda aralocaspica. The sequence goes on along the minus strand of PYUH01000676.1, from coordinate 4,228 downwards.
CTAGGATCTTCATTTTATTAGGTATTTGAATTCTCTTTTTTTTATTTGTTCAATGTCGAATTTTTATTTCAATTAGGTTTTTGACGATAGTTTACACGAATTTTTGTTATGTTCTTCTATTGTTTATTCAAATTTGTATTGTGAATTATTCAACTATTGTTTATATTTGCTGAATTAGGGTCCTCAATTAGGGTTTATGATTTGGGGGTTTTGTTTATATTTACTTAATTAGGGTCATAAATTAGGGTTTTTGAATTGGGAGTTAATGATTTGGGGTTTTTGTTTATATTTACTGAATTAGGGTCGTGAATTAGGGTTTTTGAGTTGGGGATTTTTTATTTTGGGGTTATGTTTATATTTACTGAATTAGGCCCGTCAATTGGGGGTTTTTGATTTGGGGGTTTTTGTTTATATTTAGTGAATTAGGATCGTTAATTAGGGTTTTTGCTTTGGGAATTTTTGTATATATTTACTGAATTAGGGTCGTGAATTAGGGTTTTTGAATTGGGGGATTTTGAAACGAGGGTTTTGATTTTGTTTATATTTACTGAATTACAGTCCTCAATTAGTGTGCGAGTGAGTAACCGTAACTGTGAGTGTGTGAGTGAGTGACTGTAAATGTCAGTGTGTGAGTGAGTGACTGTGAGTGACTGTGAGTGACTCGAGTGATAAAAATATAGTTAAATGTGATGATGAGAGACAGAATTGACAAGTGCAAAATGGAAGAACAAATAAGTATGTGCTACAATGTAGTATCCACTTACACCAGATGTTGCAAATGAATTGAAACAGAGGCAATATGACTTTAAACAAAAATAAGAAAATATTTTGAACGTAAAGGATGAAACTAAACAAATGTTTTAGTTGAGAACTAAAAAAGGTATAATACGTAGTAAAATTTTACTAACTATGTATTCATAACTTTTCGCTCACAAAGTATAACTAATTAATTACTTCGAAAAAAAATAGGTAAAACTAATTAAAGTGGTCTTATGATGAAAACTGGAATTAGTAAGTATTTTGTATCATGTTTCTCCCGATGAGCTCATAGGTGGAATAATATTCCCTAGCTCTCTTTCTATGCTGTAACGGTACTTTCACTGGTCAAGTTGTTTAATATACGTTGAGGGATAAATTTGAATCTTTGCTAATGATTACACTTGACTCAAAAGTTAAGAAAACTTGTAACGTTTCAAGCATCTTATATTTTCATTATATGATGTCCTGGAATTTATGCTACATATTTTCACTAATGATTTCTGCATCTTTGTAGAACTTCTCTGATCTTCTCGCTTCTGCTTTCCAGGTTGGTAGTAAGAAAGAGAGTAGATATAAAGACAAGAAATGGTCCTCCACGTGTATTTTTCCAACATCCTGGCCACAGGTTAGATTTTGTTGTTTTAGTGAAATTCTAACTCTATGCCTTGCTATCTGTGGTTCGACAACCAAATGTTTAATAATCTTCCAATTATATGGTCAATCAGTTGTTTGGTTTGTTTGTAATCAGTTTTTCAATAGATTTTGTTTAGGGTTGGAATTATTTTCCAACTGTATTTTGAAATGCCTACAAGTCTGATACTACCACTTTTGATACATTTTTACTTATAGCCTTTTGCACCAACGTCTATGCTTTTTTTGTGACTGTTGTTTCTATTTTACAGGGATAAGGTTGTTGATAAGGAATTACAACTTTTTGCTTTTTCTCAACTGTGGGTGACTGACTGTGAGTGAGTGAGTCACTCAGTGACCGCCTGTGAATGTGTGAATGAGTGACTGTGACTGAATGAGTCAGTCAGTGAGTGACTGTGAGTGTGTGTGAGTGACTGTGACGGTTATTGTGTCAGTGAGAGAGTGATTGAGGCATTGAGTGAGTGATTGTGAGTGTGTGAGTGAGTGACTGAGTGAGCCCGTGTGGTTGTGGCCAGTGTAAGCTTGTGTGCCAGTGTAACCTTGTGTGCAACTGTAGCTTGTGTGCCAGGGTAGGTTGTGTGCCTGTGTGTCAGTGTATCTTGTGTGCGAGTGTGGGCGTAGTTGTGGTATGGGTATGCATCGCTTTGAAAAACAATTAATTACGCTATACTGCCTATCGCTCACTACCACTTGTGTGGACCATCGCAAGGATCAAATTCGCAATTGTGTCGAAATTGAACGGGATTGAGGACCCGGGGATTTCAACTGGCACGTTGCGAAAATTGTTCCCTCAAAACGGAGGCGTAGTTGTGGTATGGGTACGCATCGCTTGGGAAAAAATTATATATACGCTTATAAGCCTATCGCCTCACTACCACTTGGGATGGCAACGCGTCGCAAGGATCAAATTCGCAATTGTGTCGAAATTGAACGGGATTGAGGACCCGGGGATTTCAACTGGCACGTTGCGAAAATTTTTTCCTCAAAATAGAGGCGTAGTTGTGGTATGGGTACACATCGCTTTGGAAATTTTTTTGATTCTGCTATACTGCCTATCGCTCACTACCACTTACGTGGACCGTCGCAAGGATCAAATCTCTTTGAAAAATAATTTATCATGAAGCGGACACAATTTTTCCATCTATCCTTTCGACAAGACAATTCTCACATGAGATACCTCTCTACACGAGAATTGCCTTGTCCAAAAGATAGCTGGAGAAATGGTGTCCGGAGGATGGCTATGAAAAAATAGATTATGCTATACTACCTATTGCTTTGGGCGTTTGGACGTGTGAGGATCAAATTCACCACTGTGTCGAAATTAACGGGGGATTTTTTGTAATGTGGTTTGGGTAATTGGTTTTACATGCACCGTTGTTTGTTACACAACGACCTCATAAGTTTTCATAGGTACAGTTTGAATCAAATGTACATGGTTAGTAGACTGTAATAGAATTCAGCGAATGCCGCTTATCGGTTACTTTTACAAACTATAGGTGAATGTCATGTAACAGGTTCATTGTGATTTGGGTCCCTTACACTTTCGTAGCCACATAGTTATTCGTTGTTCGGTTTTCTTGTTCGAGCAATGACAGTATAGCTTGTTTCAACAATAAAAGTATTCATAGGTGGTGGACTATGTCAGAAGAAACTACGTTCCATTGAAGTTAGTTTTTTCCTTGTGTTGATTTACGGATATATACAAGTTTTGTTTTTTATTTAAACCAGCATGTTTTGGTCATCTATATATGATATCAAATAAACTCATATAACATTGTCGTGCTTCATGTTACGTATAGAGTACCCGTGCCTTGATATCAATTATCATATATACGTTTGATTTACATGGGTCAAGCATCGACACGTGGTGCTATACTCGAGCATATTACTAGTGAAGGAAAAACCTATTATTTAACAAAATAAAAATATTGTACTTGTATTAAGTTAGGAGTTACGTATGGAAAAACTAGAGTTGTTGATTTGAGGTAATGAGGGAGTATGAGCTCTGAAAATTTTTAATTACACAACATTTTTATCACACCGAGGACTAACGAGTTTCAAACTCCAGCCGGCAGTTCAATGACAAAAAATTACAATAACGTGGTAATTAGACTAATGTTCAGACCGATTTTAGGACGTGGTAACAAAAACCATAATTAACTTATCACAATTCCCTTAATCTAAGTGCAATACAACAGTGCTATGCATGAGGGCCGATAGGGCATCTAAATAGGAATACAAACGTGCATATTTAGCCGATGATCCTAGTGGGGCACTCACATGCAACGCGTATCGCAACATTATATAATTCTACATGCATATTGTGTGCGCTATTCGGTTTTGCTCTTTGTTGGAGAGAAACTGTACCATAATATATTTATGACACTATCACCTTATACGAATTAACCAAAGGCTAAAGTAATTGATATAATCTTGTTAGCTGACTTAAACAGGATTATAATTAAACAGCATTCTGTAGACTGTTATTTCTTTCCTGCAGTCTTATAATTGGTCTAATATTCCATAATTGTAGTCACTGATAACTACTGAATCAATATACTTTGAATCACAGTGTAGTACATCTATATAAAATCAGACATCAAGTTCCAACATCCAAAAATACCAAAACCGGCAGTTACGTATTCAGTCACTGCCATTTACTAATAACGTTCGTCAAGCTTTCTCGTTGTTAGTCCTACACAAATTCTTAAAAAATTATTACTCCAATTGGAACATTCATATGAAAAGCTTGCCAACACACATTTCTGAAAACTGTGATGAAGCCAATTACAAACCACCATATAGTTCATATAATCCA
>PYUH01000672.1:35014-64658 GCA_016808085.1 Suaeda aralocaspica | reverse complement strand
AGTCATATGGCGGGATTTTGAAAGATTTTTGAAGATGGGCAACTTGTCAACGCGGGTGTTGCAGTTGTGTTGTCTTGTTGGTCCACCTACGTTTAGTTTGTGATAATGCGATCCATGGGGAGAGGGTTGATTTGGCGCCAAAATATCAACAAAATTTAAGTAGCACGAATCAGATACAAAATAATATGGTGCAATATTGTATTGGTTTGATAAGATTTTCTTGTTATCCTAATCTTAGTTTATACCATATACTAAAGTAGTAGGATAGTTAGATTCGGAATATTAGTGAATTTAGCTATAAATAGATGTAAAATACATCAATAAAATTCAGAGAGCTGATTTTGAAAAACAAGTTTGTTTTCGGTTTATGTTTCAAGAAGTAAACAATTTGGAGGTTTCTTGTGAGAAATTCGATTGAGTGAGTGGTGCTTTGTGCTTATCTCACGTGGGCATAGTTCTAGGATTTGAGGGGCTTTGTTTAATCAAATTCTATCCAATATTCTTTGCCTTAGAAGTTCGATTTGTGGTGCGTGCTTATCAAATTTGAAGTCTAAGTTCCTTTGTGTGAGTGGCGTTTGTCTTATAACAAATTCACACCTCAACTATCGTAAAACCCTATCAAATGACTGGAGAAGAAAACCACATAGTGCTCAACACTTCCATACACAAGTACTAAACTTTATACTTGCTATACTACGTGAAAGCTTGTACAATGTTCCATGACACGAAAACATCCACCCTAGCCAACCATAGAGACGTTGGGTCTCCATAAGGCCTAATATCCCCATGGTTGCATCTTGGTTTCCACCTTCAATCAAACCCAAACCCCGAAGTTTGATCATTGAATATCGGTATCACAATGTCTTGTTTGAACCCCATGTAACCTACTTTATGTCTCGAAAAGACCAAGTCACGCTACAATTCATAGGCATCGTCGGTCTTGTGACATGGTGTGAAATGAGCCATCTTTGAAAAACCTATCAACCACTACCATAATTGCATCCTTGCCTCTTGCTGTCCTTGGTAACCCCACAATGAAATCCATAGAAACATCCTCCCAAGGTCCTTCTGGCACTGGCAATGGAGTGTAGAAGCCTTGATAGAAGGCCGCCTTTGCCTTCTANGAGTATAAAAACCTTGATGAAAGGCTGCCTTTGCCTTTTGACAAGTAGCACATTGAGCAATTATGGCCTCAACATCAACAATCATCTTTGGCCAATAAAAATGCTCTTGCAACATGGTTAGTGTCTTTGTAATGCCAAAGTGTCCAGCAATACCTCCTCCATGTGCCTCCCTTACTAGTAATTCACGTATAGAACGCTTAGGTATGCACAATAGATTGCCTTTTGATACGAGTATCAATGAGCAAAACTTCGAGGGTTTGGGTTTGATTGAAGGTGGAAAACAAGAAGCAACCTTGGGGGAGTTAGTGGCTTATGGAGACACAAGGCTTCTTGGGTTGTCTAGGGTGGATTTTTACGTGTGCATGGTGACATGTACAAACTTATTCACGTAAATATAAAGCAAGTATAGTTAGTAGTTTAGAAGTGTTGAGCTATATGGGTTTTCTTCCCACGTCATTTGATAGGGTTTTACCATATGGTGTTTTGTTATTTTCTTGATTAGTTTATGAGTCAAGGTTGATGGAATCAAGCATGAGAAACACAAAAATGGAGGTTTCTTGAAATAAAGATTGAATCTTGAAGAGTTTCTTGAAGTTCTTGAAATCGCAAGTCCAACAAAAATCAACGAGAAATCAAGCAAGTTATATGGCGGGATTTTGGACAGATTTTTGGAAGATTGGGCAACGTTGTAAAACACGGTTTTTTGTGTTGTTTGAATGGTCAACCTTGGGTTGTTATTCGGAAATATGGTCACTAGATTTAATTTGCAAAATATCTAAGATTTAGACTAGAAATCAGATTACAAAATATATGGTGCAAATATTGTATCCGGTTTTGATAAGATTTTCTTGTTATCCTAATCTTAGTTTGTTATACCATATATCTAAGGTAGTTAGGATATGTTTAGGATTCTGAAATATTATGTGATATATTTAGCCTATAAATAGGATGTAAAGTACATTAATAAAATTCAGATTAGCTTGATTGAAAAACATAAGTTTCCGGTTTTCTTTTGTTTCACGAAGTAAACAATTTTTGAGAGTTTCTTGTGAGAAATTCGAATTGAGTGAGTGGTGCTTTGCTTTATCTCACGTGAGGATAGTTCTTAGGATTTGAGGGTGCTTTGCTTTAATCAAATTCTACTAATTATTCGCCTTAGAAGTTCAGATTTGTGGTGCGTAGCTTTATCAAATTTGAAGTCTAAGTTTCTTTGTGTGAGTGGCGTTTGTCTATAACAAAATTCACATCACAAAGTCTCCATCTTGTTCGTAAAACTGAATTATCAACTCTAAACCAAGTAATTTGAAGTTTAAAACACCTAAAAGTATACCTTCTTGACAAAGCATCAGCAACAACATTAGACTTCCCCGTTTTGTATTTTGAAGAAAAGTGAAATGATTGCAAAAATTTGACCCATTTAGCATGTCTTGGATTCAACTTTTGTTGACCATTAATGTGCTTCAAAGCTTCATGATCAGAATGTAATATGAAGTGGTTAGGCTGCTTCCTTTATTTGGAATCTTTTCCTTCGCAATGTAACCAACCAAAACCCCTTCTGGTGTAACATGTGTTGATGTAGGTCTGTTTGCTCGTGCCGTGTAAATATCATTCACCTGCTCAAGTCGAGCCCGGACGGCTTTCGGCAGAGGGTGGGCAGGTACTCACCTGAGTCGTAGAGGCAGCTTGTGTCCAACTACCCCTTTAAGAAGACACAAATCAATTGGTGACTTAGAGTTAAAACTCCAGACCAATCTCGAAAGGCGGATGCTTAGTAGCATTAAGTAGGTGACCTATTATAGCATGCAAGCACGGGAGCCAGCTTCAATCACAAGCTTTTTGTGTGTCTGTACTACCAAACCACGCAACAAACCTACCGATGTCGAGTAGGGGACCTCTGGTGCCCATTTGTCGGAGAGAGGATAAGTATGCAAAAACAAGTTTCGTACCTAGGTCCCAAAAGTGACTTGCCAAAAGACCATGAAGTGTGGCTGCTACCTACATAGTCTGGGGAACCCCATGAACCTTGATGCATGTTATTAAAGTCTAATCGGCCACATTGCAAGCAGCATGCCGTTGTGAACATGGGGGAAAATGGAGCCATCTGAAAAATCGCACCACTTACCATAAATAGCACTCGGCCCTTGGGCTGTCCTGGGAACCCTCGAAGGAAATCCATAGAACATCTTACCAGGTTCCCTACTTGGCACTGCAATGGAGTAGTAAAAACACGTGACTGAAAGCTGGCCGTGCCTTGGGGACAAGAGCACAGGAGACAATGGGGCCTCAACATCACAAATCATTGTTTGGGCCATAGAAATTGTTGGGCGTGCAACATGGTTAGTGCTTGTAATGCCACACTGTCCAGCAATACACCTCCTCCATGAGCCTGCCCTTACACAACCACGAGAACACTCTAGTATGCACAATAGATACCTTACAAAACCCCTCATGTAGCACATAGGAACTCAAGAACCCTGAGAAAGGGCCCAAGGGGCCAAACACCATGCGCTCGTAAATGAGTTCAACGCTACAAGCCAAGCAAAAAGTTCAAAACACACCAGCAAAAGTAGTACCTCTGACAAAGCACAAGCAACAACATGAACGCCCTGTTTGGTACTGAAGAAAGTGAAAGAGATTGCAAAAATCAACCGCAACTAGCATGGCTTGGATTCAAGGTTGGGACCAAGGTGCGTCAAAGCTTCATGATCAAATGTAATATGAAGTGAAAGGCCTAAAGGTGACCCCAATATCCCAAGCTCTAATAATGGCATAGAACTCCTTGTCATATGTAGAATAGTTACAGTTTAAGCACCATTCACCTTCTCACTAAAGTAAGCAATTGGCCTTTTCCCCTGGACTAGAACAGCACCAATTCCAACCCCACTTGCATCCGTCCTACTTCAAATGGTTTAGAGAATCTGGGTAATCTAGTATGGGTGTGTTCCAAAGCAACTTCTTAATCATGCAAAAGCTTCTTGTGCCCCTAGTCCCTCAAACTTAGGCTTATCCTCTATGCATTCAGGATAATTATGGTTATAGGAGCACAACAGATGAAAAATTCTTCGACAAACCTCCTATAGAACGAAGCTAACCATGAAAAGCACGTACTTCGATTCACGTTCTTGGTGTTGGGCCAGATTGTTTATAGCTTCCACTTTAGATGGATCGAACATAAACCCCATCTTTGGACCATAACCCCAAAAACGTCCACTTGGTACCTGAACATACCACTTTTCGAGCTTAGCATAGCGCTTTGTTCTCGTAATGTCCCCACACACCCTTAGATGGCTTAGATTGATCATTTACACTCTTGCTATACAACCAAATATTCATCAAATAACCACAAACGAACTACCAATGTAGTGCGTTAAGACCTCATTCATCAACCTCATAACGTACTAGGTGCATTATTAACCCAAAAGGCATGACTAACCTTCATAGAGCCCTAGCTTTGTTTAAAACCTTGTTTCCATTCATCACCCTCCTTCATTCTAATCTGATGATATCCATCCACTCCTCAAATCAATCTTTGAAAATTAATGAGAACCATGTATTCATCTAGCAAATCATCCAATCTAGTATAGGAAACCATACTTGACGGTTATATTGTTAACTGCGCCCTTGACAATACACATTCTCCACGTCCCATCCTTCTTAGGTACTATTAATTTAGGCCAGCACATGGACTCAATGCCCTCTCTCACGTATCCCTTCTCCATAACTCCCAATCTGCCTTTGTATCTTCCTTCGTCTCCTCTGATTTACATCTATATGCAGGCTTGTTAGGAATTTGAGACCAGGATAAGATCAATTTGATGTTCAATCCCCTTATGGTGTAATCGCCTGGGGCAAACTCATGAGAAACACAATCTGAAAACTCTTCACCTAGGATGGCAAACCCTAGAAATCTCTGGAGCTTCATCTTGTACTCTTGGCTAACAACATATAAGACCATAGAACTTGTTTTCACCCCTTTCCTAACTCTCTAACTCCTTTCCACCCACTAACAAAACCCTTTAGAATTACCCCATGCTGTTTTAGGTTTTAGAACCAATCCAAGGTTTTAATGCAATGATTTTTCATTAGGGTTCGTGCGCACAATTAGACATTTGTTCTTCCATTAACTTCATTCACAAAACGATCATATTGCCAAGGCCACCCATATATGTGACAAGCTCCATAGGACAAATCACCAAGTACTGATCCTCAAATTTACCAATTTTTAAACGCAATCAGGCTTGTTTTGTTACCTTAACATCACTTGTGTTGCTAACCAATGTAGCTGTATGGTTGAGGATGTACTTTGTAGGAATTGCGAGCTTTTTCCACCAACACGTAAACACTACATTCGTGCACTTCCAGATCTATGATTACTCACAAAGCTTGCTTGAACATACACAGTTGTGAGAAAAATTTTATCCCTTTGATTCTCCAAAGTTGTGCACTTTGAGAGGTAAACCTAGCTCACCACAGGATTGCCTTGTGTTCTGGTTGGACTTCTCCGTTCTTTCCTCCATTGTTCACATCATTGCCATACTCTTCCTCTCCCTCATCCCATACATCTCCTCCTCGTCTTCAAGGCTTTCCCCATCTACCCAATTTCGAGTTGTTGTAACCCTACATAGACAATCTCTTTGAATGTGACCTTGCCCTTTACAACTTGAAAAAACACACATGCGTGAATCACACTTTGGGGCTTGAAGAAAACTCTTATCCTGATGAAGGGTGGGTTAGTACCTTAAGCAAAAGTTTGGTTGTGAGGAAAAGTATCACGCTTTCTTTAGAATCATAGGTTTTAAGAGTATGTCTTTGTTTTGCTGCAACCTGTTTCTCAACCCTTGCTGCCACTCTACAAACTTCATCAAAGGTCCAATAAGGTGTAATTTCGACCTTCTCCCTATATTTTCATCTAGACCAGCACCACAAAACGACCACTTTGTGGTCCTTCTCTTTCTAATCACAAATCATGATTAATTTTTCAAACTCCACAATGTTATTCATCAACGCGTTTTCTATCTTGTTTTAATGTATGCATCTTGATGAATTGTTTTGCTCGAAATCTGGAGAACAACGTTTCCTCATCTCCTTTTTTAATTTAGACCAGAAAGAGATTTTTGATCTACCTTCTTTCCTTCTCTTTCTTTGTAAACCCTCAAGGCCATAAACTGGCTAGGAAGTGAGTTTTAATAATTCCGCCAATTTGTAAGACTTATGATCATCATATTCTTTGTAACGAAAAATCCTCTCAACCCTACGAATCCAATCTAGAAATTTTCAGGATCCATACCTCCATTAATTCAGGATTTCGAGTTAAGATTTCGTCATCATCCCTCATCTTTTCCCTTATGTTTGTGTCCTTGATCTTGGGTTCCTCATCGTCACTAGAACTTGAATGAGTATCCTGTCTTTGGTTTACGTACACTCCTCACACTTTCTTGCTCACTTCACTTGATGATGAGCCCTCCTCGTGTTGATTTAGTAGGAGTTTTTTTTTAGAAGCCATGATGCGTTAGGACTTCATCTAAACGTCCTTTAACTCGTCATCTCCCTTGCATCGTAGCTCTTTGCTTGAGCCAAGCTCAAAACCCTTCGTGAATCCTTGTGGATTTTCGTCTCCTCTCCACCTTCTTGAGCCATGATAATTGATATTGAACACTTGAGATTGAATTAATCTCTCACCGAAAGCCAAAAGTTGATGTGAATTTTGTTATAAACAAACGCCACTCACACAAGAACGTAGAGACTTCAAATTTGATAAGCAAACGCACCCCAAATTCGCTACTTCTAAGGCGAATAATTGATAGAATTTGATTAAAGCCAAGCACCCCTCAAACCTAAGAACATCCTCACGTAGATAAAGCACACAGCACCACTCACTCAATCGAATTTCTCACATGAAACCCCAAAATTTGTTTACTTTCGTGAAACAAAAGAAAACCGGAAAACACTGTGTTTAATTACTCAAATCTGAATTTTATTGATGTATTTACATACTATTTATAGGCAACATATCCTAACTACCTTAGATATATGGTATAAAAACAACTAAGATTAGGATAACAAGAAATCTTAACAAACCGGATACATATCTTTGCACCATATTTTTGTATCTGATTTCTGTCTAAATCTGTGATATTTTGCAAATCAAAGTAACCACCATATATCCGAATAACAACCCTAGTTGACCAAGCAAACAACACAAAATCCCAAATCCCCGTTACACGTTGCCCACAACTTCAAAAATCTTTCAAATCCCGCCATATGCATTGCGTTGATTCTCGTTGATTTTTGGTGGACTTCCGATTTCAAGAACTTCAAGAAACTCTTCAAGATTCAATCTTTATTCAAGAAACCTCCCATTTTTGGTGTTTCTCAGCTTGTTCCATCAATCTTGACTCATAAACTAATCAAGAAAATAACAAAACACATATGGTATCAAACCCTATCAAATGACGTGGGAAGAAAACCCAATAGCTCAACACTTCTAAACTACTACTATACTTGCTCTCATTTACGTGAATAAGCTTGTGCATGTCACCATGCACACGTAAAATCCACCCAAGGCCAACCCAAGAGCCTTGTGTCTCCATAACCACTAACTCACTCCCCAAGGTTGCTTCTTGTTTCCCCTTCAATCAACCAAACCCTCGAATGTTTGCTCATGAAGTATGCGTATCAGGTTGCAATACCCCTTCCTCCTCATAGATTCATCCAGTCCTACCATGAATCGAGCAACTCTATGGTCTTTCCTCTCCTCGAGACACATAATATCATCAACCTTCAAAGGCATTGATATTCTCTTCACACTCTTTTACCCTTGTTAGCTGTTAATTCTGCCACTCTGAAAGCTTTATGGTCATATACTCTTTGTAATTGAAGACTCTTACGGTTCTCAGCCAATCAAGAAAACTTCTGATCTAGGCTGCCATGAACTCAGGAACGTGCAATTTTAGACTACGATCATCATCTTTTTGTTTGTCACCCTTTTATGTCTGTCTCGTTATCTCTTTCATTTGATCTAGTGTCATAATCACGCCTAGGTTTGCGTGCACTCCTGCCTGAGTTTCATCACTAGAACTTATCAAGAATCGTCAATTGCATGACCCTTTTTTCCTGTTTTTCGAACTTTTGACACAAAGTCAGACTTCCTCTAGCATGGTGGTGCAACTCCTTTATTCATTGTCCCTTCTGATTTCCTTAGCTTGTCTAAGGACAATCCCTTTCAAAATTTGTAGGAATTTCTTCACCTCCACCTTCCATAGCAATGTTGTTTAAAGGTTTTTGACAGATTGTGAAGCACTTGAAATACAGATCTCCAACGAGAGCACCAAATTTTATGTGAATTTTCGAATTAACAAAAAAACTCCAACGGGATAGTACTAAAATTTCAATCTCTAAGGCCAAGCCACCAAAATTCTCAATTTTAGGTTGATATTCAGTCCTTTTGATTAACCTAAGGACCTTCAAAGCTACAAATTAATCTACACAAGAGTATAAGAACTAAATACCAACCCTAATTTTCGGGTTTTTGTTTCAAGTAAAACAAAAAAACTTTTTTTCAACTTAAACTAATTAATTTACAAACTTGGGTTGAGATTATTTTATAGGATAATCATCAACAAATCTACCTAAAACAACTAAAAACACGTGAAAACAATAGAAAATTCGGGCTTGTGCCACTTGTACAAGTGCTCAACAAACTCAAGATGAGAATTGCGACATCATCTACAACTTACAACTTGATCTTATCTTGCCTAATAAACCTAACTAACACTATTAAGAAAATATCCTAACACAACTTGACTAAATAATAATTAACAAGATATCATCAAATTTAGACTAAAATTACAAAATACTTGCTTCCCAAGAAGCAAAATCGTCCAAAAGGACGCCAAGAAGCTTCGTCCAATTTGCGCATTATTCAATATTTCAAGAGCTTCAAGAAATGCTCCAAATCAAAACTTTTACTGAAGAAACCTTCAAGAAAAATTCTCCATGCATTTAGCATAATTTGATGATCAAGACTCCACAAGAAATACAAGTCTCAGCCATGCCAAAATTGAGAAAAAACTCATAGGCAAAACCATCTTTTTCCCAAATCCACCACCTGTCCTTATTTTGCATGCCACTATTGATAAGTGACCATGCACCACAAATCCCTACCCTTGATGCACCCATATGGGTGATATTTCCATATGCAACTAATTCACTTATGGTTGCATCTTTAACCGTGGACACCATTGATCATCACCACCTTCAAAGTTGCCATAACTATTTCATTAATATAATTAATATCACTGATGTTTGCACTTGTATCGAGGTACTCCAGGGAGTAATTCCTCACAGAAAGACATATGCAAATTCAGTCATATTGTGCCACTGTACGTGGAATTGCGTGAGTTTTTTGCTTCTCCTCTCCTCCTGGCCACGAGCACAAAGCGCCGCCACTTCCGTGGACTTTCTTCTCCAACTCCTTCCACCAATCAATAAAGCTCTTTCGAATTTCCATTCCTGATTTGGTTTTGAAGTCATCAAGTTTCAATGCATATTGGGGCTTTTCTTTAGCAGTTTGCGCACAATGTACACATGTCCTCCCATTGACTTTACAACACCTATCATACTTCCAGGGCCTCCTAGTATGTATTTAGACAACACACATCATCCATAGCACAACATCACAAGCACTTGATCTCAGAAGTCCCAATTTTGAATGCATTCAATGCCTACTTATCACTTTCCACTTCACGGTGTTGTTGCCAATGAAGTTTATAGGGCTGTGGATGGGTTGGTATGCATGTCTACTTATCGATTAGTCCTATAGACACTACATTAGTGAAACTTCATGTATCAATAATGATTCACTAACCTTCCATGCACTTTAAACCTTGTTAGGAATTTTCTCCCTTTGGATTCAGCTAATGGAATGGTTGAGACTATAGGACCCTTCTCGAACCAAAATTTGTCCTATGATTCAGGAATAATTTCTTTCACCTTCACCTCTTAGATCAAGCATCAATGACAAGATGACAATGTAATAATTTTGAATATCAATGCAAGATTAACCAGAACGCACAATCAACTCTCGAAGGTTTGTAATGTTAATGCAAGGATGCCCCATAGGGGAATTAATTGCTATGGGTATAAACAAGCCATATGATCATCAAGGGTTGGGATTTGCGTTGTAAATCACACCCACCTGGTGGCACTCAAATGAAGGAAAGAATGGTAAATTTGGGGGAAAAGATGGTTTTTTGCCAATGGGTTTTTTCCACTCTTTTCTGGCATTTAGGGTTTTTCTCATTTTAGGCGTCAGTCTTTTATTTCATGGTGAGTCTTGATCATCATTTACTCCTGAAAGACATGAAAATGACTTCCTTGAAGATTTTATTGATTAAATGAGATTGATCTGGAAAGGTTTCTTGAAGATTGTGAAGCAAAGTCTTGTAAATGCGCAAATTTAAGCACCACTTCTTGGGAGGAAATTTTGACGATTTTTATGTTTTGGGGTTCTTTGATTTTTATGTATTTCTGGTTTTATACTTTGATAATCTTGTTTTTTTAGGTTGTTAGGAGTTTGTTAGGATATTTTCTTGTGTTTAGATAAGTTGTTAGAAGTTTGTTAGCACGATAGTCAGATGCAATGATGATTGTTGGCAATCTTATCTTGTGAGTCATGTTGGAGTCTTAAGGGGGGCGTTTTTAGGGTATTTGTGGCGTGTATTTTGCACTTTAAGTTAGGATTTATTGTGATTATTCCCTATAATAGTCTCACATTAGATTCAAAAAATAAGTTTGAGTTTAATAAAAAAAGTTTGTTTGTTACTTGAACAAAAGTTCGAAATTTTGTTGAGTTGGTGGCTAATTCCTTTATACTTCTCGTGAGTTAAATGGTGATTTTAATGGTGCTCGCTTTAATCAAAGATTAGTTAATCAACCTTAATTCAGAATTTGGTGGTTTAGGCTTTAGAAATAATGGGGTTTGTCTTACCTTTGGTGATTTTGAATTCATACGAAAATTCACATCAATTGGTGCTCTCATTGAAAGTACGTCTAATCTCAAGTGCTTGTTGAAACTATCAATCACTTTAACCAACACTGGTATGGAGGGTGGAGGTGAAGAGTCCCTGCAAATTTCAAGAGAGGATTGTGTCCTAAACCAGCTAAGAATTAAGAGAGACAATGAGATCAGAGAATTAACCATGCTAGAGGAAGTCATGAATTTGTGAGTGGGAAATCAAACTAAATAAAAGATCCACAAAATTGGTGAAATCATTCAAGCTCTAGTGATAAGATTCAAAGAATGACCGCGAACCTAGGCGTGTATATGACACTAGTCTAGTGATGAAGATGATCGAAAAAAGACACAAGAAAGCGTGATAAACCGAAAGATGATGATCGTACCTAATATTGGACGTTCCTAGTTCAATGGCAGTCTAGATCCGACGTTTTTTCCTTGATTGGCTAAAAAGAACTGAAAGAGTCTTAATTACAAAGAATATGATGATCATAAAGCCTTCAGCGGCAGAATAAATTAACTTCCTATTCTACTTATTTATGAAGGGTACAAAGGAAACGAAAAAAGAAGGTAGATCTGAAAGTGTGTGCTTGGTCAAACGAAGAGGAATTGAGGAACAAATTTGTGCACACATGAGAATGAATATTATAACTTCCCTGAGATGCATGCCTTAAAGCAAGGGCAGAAGAGTGTGGAAAAATATATCAATGACTTTGAAAGATGTTTATATTGTGTGATCTAGAAGAAAAGGAAGATCAAGGTTCCTCGATTTGTTGCAGGATTAGATGACTCATCAGGGAAAAGTGGGAATTGCAACACCTTATTGCACTTATGAGAAATCTGTAAAGTGGCACTCAGAGTAGAGAAACATGGGAATTCAAGGAAGCCAAAGCATTCTTAAATCCTATGAGTCTAAAAGGAGAAGGAGGTGTGGTATTTCCCAACAACCTAGTGCAAACCTAGTTTCAGCAACATAAAAGGACAGCCCTCCAGTTAACCACCTCAATTCCTCATGACAAGAGGAAGTGCTTCAAGTGTCAAGTTTATGGACACCTATAGTGCAATTGTGCCAGTTCCAGGGTGATCACTGTCAAGGAAGCACATGAGATTGAATATGCTTACTTTGATGTTCTTCTTAAAGAAGGGGAGGAAGAATTGATCAACAGGAGGAGAAAGTAAGGTCAGCATTATTCCTCATGAGGTTCTTCAGACCAAGCCAACACAAATCGAGAGAACCAGAGGGATAAAGTTTTCGTGACCAGATGTAATGTACAAGGCAAACTACTGTGAGTTGATTATTGATGTGGCAGTTTTACTAATGTGGTCTCACCCTACTGATTCAGAAGCTTAACTTTCTACACATAATGATGTGAATTTGATACAAGTGACATATCTATTGGTGAACCATTAGTAGAACAACAAATTAACTTATATTAAATCCTATTGGGTTTCCAAGAGAAAGTCACAGGTATGGTGACCATGGTAAGATTAATGACACTATGGATGAGAGTGGTGGCTGCCTAAGCCAACACCATTAGTCACTTATACATTGTCGCACCGGTGAGTAAGTGCCATTAAATAAGTTATGTATTATTACGATTTAAGTACTTACAGGATGGATACAAATGGTGGTTACACGAACAAGTTGGTTTTATTAACGAATACAAATGTATGGAGAATGGTTTCTTGAAGGTTTTTTGATTAAGATTGAATCTTGAAGCATTTATTGAAGTTCTTGACATTTTGCTCAAAAATTGATGAAACACCATGCAGAAATTTTTGACTATTCACGGATCTTGGGCATCAAGTTATTTCATGATTTTTAGCTTTAATTCTGATTATTTACTTGTAATTAATTATTTACTTAAGTTGTAGGATATTTTCTTGATTAGATAAGTTTGTTAGCAAGATAAAGGTCAAGATGCAATGACGATGTGACATTCTTATCTTGTGAGTCATATTTGAGTCCTGTATGCTGAATTTCAGCCTACGTTAAGCGTGTTTAATCGGATTTGAGTTTAGAAGTTGTTAGAACTTAGTCTTGGTTGTTGAATAAAAGCTTTGAGAATTCCTTGTAAAATACCAAGTTTCATGCATTGAATTTTCATTCAACAATTTAGGAATTCCTCGGCAATTTATGTTTAATTGTTCAAGTTTTCTTCATAAATTCTGAACAAAGGTGAAGAACGAATTTAGATCCTACTTAATTAATTACAGGAGTGTGTTAATTAATCAGCTCAATTAAATTTGTCCAGGATTGAAGTTTAATTGTTCTACTACACGTAGTTTTGAGTGATATATGGGAGTACCACTAAAATCCACATGAATTTGGTATCAGATTTCAGAGTTCTATTCGCATCCATCATGGGGGAAGCTAATTTAACAAAATTAATTCAATGATAGACTAAACTAGAAGCTATGTATTTGAGACGAAACTGGATAATGTCCGCTTTGATGTTTGGCTCGTGATTTCCATGAAGTTTAATCCTCAAATCTGTGCATTTTTTGCGTGGGGATGATGATGATGATGATGAAGGTTTTCACTCGACTCGTCTTCATATTCTGATTCCCATAAAAAAATGTCCCAAAAGCAGCCAAAGTTTGATAATCGTGGCATTAAGCTTGACGACTTCACCGGCCAAGGTTCCCAGAAGACTATCTTGAATGGGAAAGACAAGTGGAAAAGATGCTGAGTATCAAAGTTTGATGATAAAAGAACTTTAAATTCGCTTACATCAGACTAACTAAGAATGCAGGATTGTGGTATGAGGCATTAAGGCCAAGAGAAACGCCAAAAACAAGCAATAATTGTCACCTGGAGATGTGAATTTTTGTATGAACAAAAACTAATAAAGGGATAGACTAAAATTTCGAATCTATAAAGACCCAGTCACCAGATTCTAATTTAGTTGATCAATTGTTCTTGATTAAAGCCTAAGCGCACCCTCAAAGCTACTAATTAAATCACAAGAGTATAAGAATTTAATCACCAACTCTTAAATTTCGAATTTCTCGTTTTCAAGTAAGAAACAACTTTTTTTTATTCAACTCCACACTCAATTAATTCATCCTAGTTTTGAGATTATTTATAGATAATTAACAACAAAATCCTAACTAAAATAGACCAATAAACCTGCCTAAGACCTAGGAATTTCTCCCTACAACACACACACAACAAGATAAGTATGCCACCTCATCATGCAACTTGCACTTGTGATCTTATCTTGTCTAACAACTCTAACTACTAACAATCAAGAAAATATCCTAACAACTATCTAGTAAACTAATTAACAGATAATCATCAGATTTTAAGCTAAAAATTACAAGAATGCTTGCTGCCCAAGATCTTGGAAAAATCGCAAAATACACCCCCCAGTAGCGTCTATTTGCCTAATTTTCAAAGACCTCAAGAACTTAAAGAAATACTTCAAGATCCAATTTTAATCAGAACCTTCAAGAATATGTCTCCCTGCATATTACCATAATTATGATGATTAAGACTACCAAGAATTAAAGACTCAATGCCAAAATGAGAAAAAACCCTTTGGGATAAAAAAAACTCTAGGCAAAAACCATCTTGTTCCCACAATCCCACCATTATGCCTTGATTTCGTGCCATATTATTGACATGTGACCATTGCACACGCAAATCCCTACTCTGGATGCACCCATATGGTTGATATTTCCATAAGCAACTAATTCACTAATGGTTGCATCTTTGCCCACTGGCATCCCAACCTTCAAAGTGTTTGCACTTGAGTAATCTCATCAGGTCAATCTTGTCACTGGTGCTTGCATCATCCTCCCCTTCTTCAAAGATTTTGACCTCAAACTTCGAAGTTGTTCATTAGGTATATATGTAGAAAAATCACCATATAAAAGTAGCATGAACCCCATATTCACCTGGTAGCTCAAGTTGATAAGCATTATCACCAACTTCTTCAAAATTTTGAATGGCCATCTCATCTGCATACGCTTTATTTATCCTGTGTTTAGGAAACCTTGCCTTCCGAATTAGTCAACCAAATCGAACCCCTTCCTGAAATGTGTGCGGATTCTTGTATTGGCCTCGGCATCTATACTGATCATTCACCTTTTCAATCCTTGCTCGGATCTGCGCATGTAATTTTGCATCTAGTCAAATTTTTATCTAAGCAGTTTTATCCAACCAACACAACCTTTAGGAACCAAATGAAATCAATGTGGCTATTTAGGGTTTAATGCAATAACCACGTTCAAAGGGTGAATGTTGTTGCTAAGTAGGTGATCTGTTGTAGGCAACTCAGCATGCGCCGTTTCAAAATCCCTCCTCTGAGTTTGCTTACCATCCACGCAAGAATACTCTCCAGGTCCTATTCGTTCACTTCAGTCTGCCCTCAGTTTGTGGATGATAGAAAGTAATAAAAAGGTAACTTGGGTACCCGCGACAACTTCGCACATTGATTCCTTCCAAAAAATGCTCATTAATTTGCGAATCCTGCAATGAACATTGTTTTTAGGAATCCCATGCAAATCAAATGATGACTCCTAAAGTGTGCCTCTGCCACACTTAACAAGCATCGTCAGTCTTCTTGTACAAGGATAAAGTTGGCCATCTTCGAAAAATGTCCACCCCACGCATGATTTGATCCTTATTTCCGCGCAGTCCTAGGTCAGCCCAACAATGAATCATTGAGACATCTTCCCATGGACTATCAGTAACCGTTAATGTGTGTTAATGCTTGATAAAGTTGCTTTATGGCCTTCTGAATATAGCACGTTGGAGAATTACAAAGCTTCCACATTCTACATCATCTTGGCCAATAACAATGTTTGCAGCAATGGCTCAGTGTTTTAGCATCCCAAAATGCCCTGCAAGACTCCTCCAGCGCCTCTTTGCGGCAATATTCCCTAGGGAACTATTGGTCACCGCATACTGATAACCCTTTAAATGGAACCCGTCATGTAACATAGGGATCCCACTACTCCCTTCACAGTTGCTGCATTATAGACACATTCCTATCTAATCACATTCTAATATGTCTTGATATGTTCTAAACCCACGCTGTATTGCAGGACACTTCTCACACATATCTTTCTGAAAGTGCAATCTGCCACCACTTACACCTTTCCATCCCTTATATTTAGATGAAAATTGAAGATTGAAGAACTCACCTCATTTTGGTGCATGTCTAGATTCAGTTTTTGCTGACAATTATATGCTTCAATGCTTCATGATCAATGCAGGATGAGTGATTAGGCCCTCAATAATGACTCCAATGATCTTAGAGCTCTAACAAATGCAGAAAACTCTTTATCATAGGTGGAATAATTACTCATAGCCCCATTCAATTTTTCGGCCGAGTAGCAATTTGCGCCTTTTACCATGCAACACAAACTGCTGCTCATTCCCACAGTGCTGCATCGGTGTTCTACTTCAAAAGGCTTTGAGAAATCAGGCAATGCCACAATAGGTGTGTGGCATAACATATTCTTTGATCTTTTCGGAATGCAATCTGCGCTTCTTTTGTCCATCAAATATCTTATACCTATTTAAATGCATTCAATCAAGGAGCACACACTGGAGCAATCTTTTGACAACCCGTCAATAAAGATCCACACCATGGAAAGATCGTACTCTATCATTAGTTGGTGGGTGTTGGCCAGATTTAATTGCGCAACTTTAGACTGATCAACTGAAACCCCATCTGACAAGAGCCAAGGTAACGTATAGATTCAGGTTATACACAGTCCATCAAGGTGTTAATTTTTCTAAGTCCTTGTCGAGGTTACTCTCATCCGGGAGTTTGATTGCATGGTCCGAGGAGATCCGCAAGTGGTGCACCTTGCTAAAGTGTAACCAATATTACTTTCAAGATGGAGATAATTAGCATGATTCTCCCGACCTTCATTCGGAAACTGGACAGTTAGATGAGTATTCCATCACATTGGGGGGGGGAGTCAAATTTAGCCGTTTTAAGGAAAAAGGATTAATAGCGCATGTGTTTGAGGCGTGTTTCAAGGAGAGTTTCAGCTGCATTTTACAACACTCTGTTGGACTCGGTTTTATTTTAGGTGTTTTCTACTGATTTTACTTGGTTCAAATAAGTAAGCTGAAATGGGAATTAATGTTTGATAAGTTACAAGTCGTAAATCAAGGCTGATTGAATGATGAATTATAAGCAGGTTTATTTAAACTCTTTTAAAAGGGGAGTTATGAGCTTTTAAATAGGTTTATTTGCTGAATAAGAGGCTTGAATGATTGGGTCAATTCAGTGGCTGTTTACAATGCATAAATCAGGAATACTTAATGAACAAATTGACAGTTTTGAAGGAAAGAAATCTGGACCTTTGTGGCAACGTTTTTGGGAGTTATTGCTGGCATCTTGAATATTCTTCCTTATTTTAAATAGCTCTCCTTAATTAGGAAAATATTCATTTGTAGGGAATTAATTTGGGACGGTTTATGAGCCATAATCGGCCCTTTATTTCAGTTTATTACAATTGCTGAATTGTTGTTTATTTCAGCTAATAAGATGGCAAGGAGATGATGTACAAGGCTATAATAGCGTCAATTATGAATGAAACATCCAGATCAGAATATGGCCTAAACTTTAAGTTGTTGGTTAATTTTTGACCTTGTGTAAGTTAAAGTTTATTTTGCCCAAATTCTCGAGAAAGTCTCAAATTTGAAAGGAGTGTAGTTTTGTAGTGAGAGTTGCCTAAAGCTACCATTGTAGTTGTCGTCTAGTTGAGAGTTCCGCTAAAACATTATTACGCCCCAACAATGGAGTGAAGATTCCTCTCTGTTATTCCTTCATTAAGGGTGAGAGTTCCCTAAGCTTTCTTGATGTCCTCCAAATATAATTTCCTCTGTGATCTAAAAATATTACTCGCATTCTTAACCCCATTGTCCAACAATTTAACCTATTTGTTAACACATCACCATCTTTTGACACTACATACCCAGAAAGCGTTCACACTCTGCACCAAAAAACACTTCTCCAATTTTCCGCATTTTTTGTTGTCTCAAAGTCTCAAAACCTTGTCTTAGGATCTCCTCCATTTTATTGGCTATAAACCATATATCTCTAAGTTACCAACAACACAAGTTCCCAAATATGGCTTCACAACTTCATCATAAGTCTCATCACGTGTTAGGAGCGTTGTGAGTCCAAAAATGCTGACTAAGCTACTCATAGAGACCAATTTAAGTTTTGAAAGCTGTTTTCCATTCACCCCTTCCCCATACAATCTGATGGTACCCCACTTTTAAATCAATCTTTGAAAACCCTGGAGCCATATAAACTCGTCCAAAAGATCGTCCAGACTAAGAATTAGGACTGTACTTGATGTGATGTTTTTTACAGCTCTAGAACAATGCACTGCCCAAGATCCTTTTTTTTTGGAACAATCAGTGTTGTACAGCATAACAAGGACTCATGCTCTTCCCTCACATTCCCCTATGCATTAATCCTCATATGCCTTTGTATTTTCCTTATCTCCTCAATATTGCATCTATATGATGCCAGTTTATTTAATCAAAAGCCCCTGGGATTAAGTCAATCTGGTGTTTCCAATGCCCCTTTGGAGGCAAAACCTGGTTGGAAGTATCTGGAAATACATCTTCCAATTCTTCAATAGTGGTGAAGAATTATTGGGTGGTAGATGTTTTCAGCTCTCACATCTTTGGCCATCAACTAGAAATACTTGTCTGGTCATCAGCCATTCCCTCCCAATTTTTTTTAGGATTAATCAATAACACTCCCTTTTATTCTCCACATCTATTGCTTCTCATTTTGCGCCACTTTTAGAGGTTTCAATCAAGCAAGGGCTTGTAGTTTTCTGTTCCTTCCTGATCATGTTAACAATAGTTCTTCTAATCGACTTCACAAATCGATCATATTGCCATATGTCTAACCAACCAATATATGACAAGCATTCATGGACCCAGACAATCACACATCACAGTCAATCCCTCAAATTTACCATCTTGAAATTTATCAAGGCCCTGCTTGTCACTTGACATCACTGGTGTTGCTAGCCAAGTAACTTGTAAGGTTGAGGATTATTATATGTGGGTGATGATGCAGCACCGTGGGATAAGGACAAAGTGATCCGTATTAATATAAGTTACAAAGATTGTGAATGGGTGTCAATCAACTTCGCAGGTGGGTGATAATAATATGGCAACTGGCAGGGATGCACCATAGGAGTGAAAGAAAGCTTCTTGAAATAAGCACAAATGGTGCTCAGTTGTAGGTATTTGCTTGTTGCAATGGTCAATGTCATAATATAGGCAGCAAATCACGGCAAGTATTGGTGGATTATGGGGAACAAGTGGTGTTTTTGTCCTACGAGTTTTTTTTTTCCCACAGGGTTTTCTCATTTTTTGTGGCCTTGAAGTCTTTTAATTCTTGGTGAGTCTTGCTCATCATAATTATGCTAAATACATGGATGGACATCGTTGAAGGGTTCTTGATTAAATACTTGGTCTTGAAGCATTATTGAGTCTTGAAAGAACTTGAAAGTGCGCGACAAAAGGAACAGTTCTTGAGCGTGTTTTGGGGTCGTTTTTTCCCCAAGTTCTTGGCGCAAGATTCTTGTATCTTTTTAGCTTAAATCTTGATGATTATCTTGGTTTAATTAGTTATTTAGATAAGTTGATTAGATATGGTAATTGCTTGTTAGCTTAGTTGGAGTTTGTAGTCAAGATAAGATTCAAGTGCAAGTTACATGATGAGGTGGCCATACTTTATCTTATTGTGTGTTTGTAGGGACGAAATTTTCCTAGTCATAGGCTTGATTTTCAGTCCTATTTCTATTAGATTTTTTGTTGTTGATTATACCTAGAAAATCTCAACATTAGGGATGTTAATTCTTTGAAGTTGGAGTTTGAATAAAAAAAAGTTTGTTTGTTTACTTGAACCATCCAAAATCCGAACACATTAGAGTTGGTGATTAATTTCTTTGTACTCTTGGTGAGTTAATTGTACTGCTTGAGGGTGCTTAGGCTTTAATCAAAGGACGTGATGCAACCTAAAATTGAGAATCTTGGTTACTTTGTCTTTATGGTTCAAAATTTTTAGTCTATTCCCTTGTGAGTTTTTGTTACAAACTGAAAATTCACATCAAATTTGGTGCTTTTTCGTTGAGAGGTCTTTTATACTCAAGTGCACATCAAACAATTAATTAAAACACTTACTATGGCCAGTGGTGGTATGAAGTTCCTGCAACTTTTTGAAAAAGGAGTGTCCTTAAACAAGCCAGAGAATCTAAAGGGACAATGAAATTAGAAACTGCGAACCATGTTGGAAGAAGTGATGAATCTTGTATGAAGCAGTTCAAAAACAAGAAAAAAGGGTCACGTGATTGGTGAAAGTGACGCAAGTTCAAGTGACGAAAATACCAGTAGGATGCATGCAAGCCGAGCGAATAACACCAGTTCTAGTAAGAAGATGACGAAACGGCATGATACGTGACAACAGAAGGATGATGATCGTAGCTTAAATGTTGACGTTCCTAAGTTCAACGACAGTTTAGATCCAGAAATTTTCCTTGATTGCTGAGGAGAAACCGAAAGGATTTTTAATTACAAGGAGTATGATGATTAAAGCTTCAAGTGGCTGATTAAAACTAACATCTTGGCTAGCGTGTATAGGGATTTAGATCAAAAAACGAAAAGGAGGAAGGGTGAAAATCTATTCATCGGCGGCAATTGAAAAGGGAATGAGAAAAAATTTGTTGCCACATGAAGACCAGAACAATTTCCTAAGATGCATACCCTAAAACAGGGACAGAAAGTGTTGAGGAGTACATCACCTGCTCAAAATCGATATTGTGTGATCTAGAAGAAAAGAAGATCAAAAGTTGCATGGTTTGTGGCTGGCTGAGCTTCATTAGGGCAAAGTATAATTTCAACCCCTACTGGACTATATACGTAGTAAAATCTGTAAAGGCACTCAGTGGTGAAAAACATGGGAATTCAAAGAACCAAAAGCATTTCTTTTAAATCCTATGAGTCCAAGGAGATGAACTTGTGCATTCCCAACCAACTAGTGCTAAACCTAAGTTCGACATTTAATACAGGGCAGCCACTCCATCAAACCACTAACATATCCTAAAGACAACATGAGTGTTTTAAGGTCAAGGAGAAGGACACATACAAAGAAATTGCCCCCACAACTCCATAGATAATCACTGCTAGGGAAGTAAGGAAATCGAGATGCCTACTTAGATGTTCTTCTTGAAAAGGGAAGAACGAAGACATTGATTCCCAAGAACAAATCAGCAATGATATGGAAGAAGTGAGGCAGAAACACATGGTCAAGCATCGGTCCTCAGAGTTTCAGTCTAAACCTGCGCCTATATTGAAGAGAACCAAAGGGACAAAATTTTTCGTGACCATGGTGTAATGTAATAGGGCAGGCTTGTGATGTGATAATTGACAGTGGCAGCTATACAATTGGTCTCAACCTATTTGATTCAGAAATTGAATCACCCTACATACAATCATCCTCACCTTACAATTTACAGTTGCTAAGTAACAACATGATGTCAAATTGACTAAGCAGGCCATGATGATTTCAAGATTGGTAATTTGAGGATTATGTCATAGGTGATGTTTGTCCAATGGATGCTTGTCACATTTGCTTGGTTAGACCGTGGAAATATGACTCGTTTGTGAGATTATGATGAAGAACCAATGTCTATATCATCAGAACACGGAAACTTAAACAAGCCAATTGCTTTGAAACCTCTAAAAGTGGACAAAACAAGAAGCAATTGAATGTAGAGATAAAAAAGAGGAGTATTTTTTTACTATCCTAAGGAAGTGAGAGGGAATTGACTGATGCCAGCAAAGTATTTTTCTGTTGATGGCAAAATATGTGAGAGTGAAAAATCTGCAATCCCTAAAATCTTCAACCACTATTGAGGAATTTGAAGAAGTATTTCTAGATGACTTACCACCAGGTTTACACCCGATAGGGGCATTGAACACTAGATTGACTTAATCCCAGGTTGCTCAGATTCCTATAAACCAGCGTATAGATGCAATCCTCAGGGAGACTAGGAAATACAAGACAGATTGAGGAATTAATGAGAAGGGGATAGATGGAAAACACTTTCAAAACCAAATTGGGTATCTATGATTGCAGAAAAATGGAGTCATATGCAGCATCAAAGACAGGTTTTTTGAAACCGCTGAGTGCAGCAAATTGTATGGGAATTAGAGATGGTTAGTTTCTGGTGAGTAGTGTTACATTGCTAGGGGTATGTCCGTTTCAAGGATGGAGTTCAGTATCTATGCGGAATTATATGCACAACTTCATAAGCAAGAATTGTAAAAGTCATGAACAATACATGATGCGCGCCAATAAGCCCCAGGAACCCACACAATTTCAGAAGGAGATTTGGTTTGGTTACATCTCAGGAAGGAATGTTTCCTAATCACAAGAAAAATAAATAAATTAATGCCTAGATTGATAGACCATTCAAATTTTTTGAAGAAAGTTGGTGATAATGCTTATCAACTTCAGCTACCCGGTGAATGTGGGGGTTCATGCTACATTTAAATTGGTGATTGTATCTCCATATATACCTGATACAACTTCGAAGGTTGAGTCAAACTCTTTTAGAAGGAAGGATGATGAAGCAACCATTAATAATGACAAAAGTGATCAATAATTAAATATAAGTTACAAGGTTTGGTATGGTGCAATCAACTTTCGAAGGTGGTGATACCAAATAATAGCAATGGCAGGGATGCAACCACATAGGTGAAATACTTGCTTTGGAAATATCAACCATATGGGTGCATCAAGGGTAGGGATTTGCGTGTGCATGTCACATTCATAATATGTGAACGAAATAAAGCAAGAATTGGTGATTCTGGGGAACAACGATGTTTTTGCCTATGAGTTTTTTTTCCCACAGGTTTTCTTATTTTTGGCTTTGAGTCTTTTAATTCTTGGTGAGTCTTGATCTCATAATTATGCTAAAATACATGGAGGACATATTCTTGAAGGTTTCTTGATTAACAGATTTTTTTATTTATGGTGTTATTTTTTCGCGATTTTTGTTGTTTTTTTTTCCCCCTTTCTTTTTTTTCGTTTCTTTTGTAGATGGATTGCTCGCTCTTGGCCCTACCCCCCTCGCCGGCCCCACTCTTCTGAAAGCATAGTTTTTGAAGTTCTCTTGAAAGAATCTTTGAAAATGGCGCGCACCAAAGGAAAAGGTTTTTTTTTTTCTTGAATCGTAGGTTTTTGTGGTTTGGTTCGTTTTTTCCCATAAATGATTATTTCTTTCCTTTTCTTTGCTCATCCCCTCGTGCCTCCGTCCTTTCCTCTCTTGTCCTTTACATCTTTCTTTTTCTCCAAACACACACCGCCCTAACATCTGCTGCTTCTCTTGTTCCTTCGTTGTTTCGCTCCGTTGTTCGGCTCCTTTTCAACTCTCTTCTTGTTCTTTCTTTCGCGTTGTTCTCCCCGGCTCCGCTCCCTTTCCCGTTAGTCCCTTGCTATGCTATTTTGCACTACCTGATGGCTGGTCAGCAGTACAAGGGATGCACGGGGAGTGGGGGGCGTAGCCGGACAGTTGGACAGACATCCTTTTTGTTTTTTTTGGTGGTATTCTTTAGCGCCTTCTTATTCCTTTTCCTCCGCACGTGGAATGTGTCCGTTAGGGATACCTTGATATCTACTTGAGTGGAGCGGTTGGCTGATTTTTCGGGTTTTTTTCTGTCTTTCTATGGCTTCTTGCTTTGTTGTGTTTTTTCTAATGTCTCTCCTCGACCGTTAGCTCCGGCTGCTAATCATCGCGGGCTCCCGGTCGACTACGGCCCGGGCCATCGCTTGCGCTTATGGTCGTTCTGGACGTCCGTTCGCCCCGTTTCCCGGGCTCTGCCTGGACTCCCGCGCCAAGGGTGGAGTCCGCGCAGGGCTTGTACTTGCCCGTTGATCAATTGTGAGAAACGGAGAAGGGCGTGCGGGGCTATCGCCGGCTCTGGGAGTAGGGGACGCATGGTGGTCCGTTTGGTTAGGCTTTTCGGACCATCGAGGTGAAAAATATCCCGGCCCCAGAGTTAGTGGTGAAATGAATGGGGATTGCTTCGTTCCTACTTTCCCTTTTTTTATGTTTTTCCTACTGAGACGAACTTCCGGACCTGCCCCCTACCGGCCTCGCCGCCCAACCATTCGCCCCCCTCATTTGTAATTTTCAAATGGGTCCTACCTAGGTGGCTTTTGCTGGGGGGTGGGTTAGGCTTCTTGTCTGGGGGGGGGGGCGGGGGGGTCGGCTGGGGGGACGCTGGTGGTTATAGTCTAGAGTGCGACCACTTCGCTGTCTCGATGTTGTGTTATTTGCCGACGCTGTTTTTCGTTCTTCGACGGTTATTCCAAGGATGGGCATCTATGTCAGCCCTATCGGCTCAGTCGAGGGGTTTCGTGGTCCCTAGACCCCCCTAGCGGAGGAGGGCTCCCTTTTCTACACTGGCCACTGGGTCATCTGGGTACATGGTTTAGTTTCGCGGGAGATGTGGGAGTTGTAGGTTGGAATTCTTTATCCCGAACCTCTCGTCTCCCGCATCTCAATAGTGAGATTATGGTCTGGGCGCCGGTTCGGGCTCGGGCATTGTCGTCTGCTTCCTTTTTCTTTTTTCTTGTCACAAACAGCCAGGCGCGCCGGGGCCGGTGCCCCCGAACCGCCCCCCGATCCCGCGCCGCCTGCTCTAACCCGCCCCGCCGGGGCGGCCGACGTCGCCCGGTTGGTCGAGATTCCCCCTCCCCTAGGTGGTTGGAGTTGTGGTGGTTGGTGGGGAAGTAGGTGGGGTGGTGGGTTGGGGAGTTGGGGATCCCCTCCACTTTTCTTAAGTCCTCAAAAGTTTCGTCCGCGTTCCCGGCTGGGTATAGCGGTCTACCGGGCCGCGTATACGTAAGTGGAAGGCGGTGTGGTTCTATGCTCCCGACCCTTGCTTCTAGGGGGGGGGGGGGTAGGTATAGAGAGCTGACCGGGATCTTTTACCCGCTTCTCCCGTTCTTCCCCTGGCGCGGGCCGGCAGTCTCGCCCCATACAAAGGGGAAGGTCTGGAGTGCTCCTGATACCTTGTGCACCTAGTTTCCTGACCTTCCCTTTGGGTCAGATGTGGTGGGGATTTACACCCCTCTGGTAATCTGTGGTACCTGCAAGGAGGGGAGAGCTGAGATACCCTTTTCCTCTCCCATTTTTTTTACACGCTGCCTGGTTCTCTTCATTAGCGCAGTTTAGACGAAGAACCCTCCGAGGACCAATGCATGGACCCTGTGTTTTCCCCCACTTCTTTCCATATCCTTGCTACTTTGTTCTCTGTTCTTTCTTTTGGGAAGATCAGATTCGGTTTCGTCCCGCCCTTCTTTCACTAACAAATCTCACTAGTAGCCTTATCATGTTCCCGTTGCTTCTCGCTCTAGCATTGATTACCCATGGAGTTTCTTTTTCGAGCATTTTTTTTTAGTTTTTGCCCCATCGGTTTCCCTTCAGCTACCCGGTGTTATCGGCCGATTGTCTTGAGGGTTGGTCATGTGTTTGATAGGATGGCGGCCCTTTTACCATGGGTCGAATTTTAGGTTGAGCTACTAGGGGGGGAATCACACCACTTTTTTCTCTTGGACTCATAGGATGTAAATAATGCTTTTGTCGTTTTTGGAATTGGGCCATTTTCTCTGACCCGGAGTGCCACTACAGATCCATCATAGGTCCAAGATAGGGTTGTACTTCTACTTTTCCTAAAGAACCATGCCAGCCCGCCACAAACCAGGCACTTGGATCGCCTGTTCGCTAGATCACACAATAGCAGCATTTGTTCGAAAGCATTGATGTACTCCTCACACTTTTCTGTCCCTGGTTTTTAGGGTATGCACTTGGAGAATTGTTGCGTGTGCATCTGAGTCTAGTTGGTTGGAAATTGTATCCTTAGGATTTGTTGGTGCTCTCTTCAAAAAATCTAAGAATTTTAGGCTAGAAATCCAGATTACAAGCTTGGTGCGCAAGATTGTAGTCCGGGTTTCATAGTAAATCTTTGTTTCGCCTAAGATGTTAAGTTGTTTAACCGAAATCTCAGGGTCAGTAGGATCTGTTTTTAGGATATCTCCATATTGTGTGACATGTTTACTAAATAGGATGTAAAGTACATCAATAAATCACGATTAGATTGATGAAAAACACATTGTTTTCCGTCGTATTTGTTGTCACGTAGAAAACTAAACTTTGGTGAGGCTTCTTGTGAGGAATTCGTGACAGTGAGTGGTGTCTAATAAGCTTTATCTACGTATCGGAACTAGTTGTTAGGTTTGAGGGTGGTGGCGTTGGCTTTATCATCAATTCAATAATTGATTCCCCTTAGAACTTCTCAATTGGGTGCGTCGCTTTATCAAATTTTGTGCTCTAAGATATCTTTGTGAGTGGCGTTTGTTAAACAAATCAATCCAACTTTTGGTGCTTTCGTTGAGAGATTCGTTCAATCTCAAGAATTCATCATCAAATTCTCACTGGCTCAAGATGGGTGGACGAAAATCCCAAGATTTACGACAGTGTGGTTTTGGCTCAAGCAAAGGAATTACGTATGCAAGGTAGATTGACGAGTTGAAGCGCGTTTAGTGAAGTCTTAACCATCCATGGCTCTACCAAGAAAACTCCTCTGAATCTAAGCAACGGATGGTGCTCATCATCAAGTTCAAGTGATCAAAAATGTGAGAGTGTGGCGTAACACCAAAGAAATGATCACTCATCAAGTTCTAGTACGATAGGAACGGTCATGCACAAAAGCGGCAAGGGAAAGATGAGATGACGATCGAACCTTAAACTGTCGAAATCCCTTCGTTTATGACCGTATGCAGGCTCTTGAAAAATTTTAGATTGGATTTCGTAGAGTTGGAGTCGGATTTTTCGTGTTAAAGGAATAATGATGATCATACAGTCATACCAAATTTAGCGGAGTTTTAAAACTCACTTTCCTATGCAAGTTTCTGGCTTAGTTGTTCCCCATGCCAAGAATGCCGTAAGTTCGTTCGAAATCGCTTCATGGTCTAAATTAAAGAGGGGATGAGGAAACGTTTTGTCCCTAGATTTCGCCAATAACCTTTATTAAGATGCATACATTGAAGCAAGATAGAAAGCTGTTGATGAATACATTGTGGAGTTCGAAAAATTGATCATCATGTTTGTGATTTAGAAGAGAAGGAGGACCACAGGTGCTCGTTTTGTTGCTGTTCTAGAATGAGAATATAATGGAGAAGGGTCGAATTAACAACAACCTTATTGGACCTTTGCATGAAGTTTGTAGAGTGGCTGCAAGATTGAAAAGTCAAGTTGCACGTAAGCCAAAAGCATCTTCAAGACTTACGAGCCAAAGGAAAAACGTGGATGCCCTTTCCTCAAAAATTAACTTTTATAAGAATTACTAAAACACCCTTCATCAAGGAACAGAGCTCAACTACTCAAGCCTCAAAGTAGTGATCCACTCATTATTTGTTTCAAGTGTAAAGGACAATCCACATCCAAGATATTGTCCTCATGCCTAGTAGGGTACAACACTGTCGCCCTTGTTTCGCTGCCTCCCCCTGCCCCGCGGCGGCGGTGTCTGGGCTTCGGCGCTTCCTCTTCTTCCCCTCTGCCCGCGTGGCCGCCTCCCCGGAGGAGGTTCAACCAAAACACAAGGCCAATCCTTGGTTTTGCGTAGGGTGTTACAATCCCGAAATGCGCATACCTTTGGAGAGTCAACGAGGACAAAATTTTTTTCTCACAAGGTGTAATGTTCAAGAGGCAGCTTTGTGATGTAATCATAGACACAAAAAAACTTACAGGGAGTTTCACAACATGTAGTCTCTACAGTATTGGTAGAAAAGCCTCGCATCCACAACGATCACATCCTACCGTACAAACTACATTGCTTGCAACACAACGATGTAAGTAAACAAACAAGCTTTGATTGCGTTTAAAATTGTAAATTTGAGATCAGTGCTTTGTGAGTTTGCCCTATGGATGCTTGTCATATATTTAATTGGGTAAGGCCTTTGGCAATATATCGTTTTGTGAAGTTTAATGAGCGAACAATGTTTACATTGTGCGCAGATGCCATGGAAATCATTTGTGGCATTAAAACCTTTGATGATTTCAACCTAAGTTAAACATAGTACTCTAAGGGTATTTTGTTAGTTTGGTGGAAAGGGAGCGAGAAAGAGAGATGAAACAAGCTCTAATTCCTATATTTTGTTAGCCAAGGAGGTAAAAGATGAAGCCCCAGTTATTCCGAGTGTTTTGCATCCATCCCTGTTGATGAGTTTTCCGGATGTGTTTCCTAATTATGTACCACCAGGGTTACCACCAATACGTGGGGATTGAGCAATCAAATTGATCTTATTCCTGGTCTCAAATTCCAACAAGCTGCATATAGATGTAATTCCATAGTAAACAAAGAATACAAGGCAGATTGAGGATTAATGGAGAGGGGGTACGTAAGAGAGAGCATGAGTCCATGTCTGTGCCTACTTGATAGTACCTAAGAAAGATGGAACTTGGAGAATGTGTATTGATTCAAGGGCAGTTACAATATCAATAATACCGTCATCTAGGTCTAGACCTAGATTGGACGATTTATTAAATGACTTACTGGTTCTCATTGTTTCAAAAATTGATTTAAGAAGTGGCTATCAGCAGATTCGATGAAGAAGGTGAGCATTGGAAAACAGGTTCAAAACAAAACTAGGGATTTATGAATGGTTAGTCATGCCTTGTGTTTTAACTAAATGCACCTAGTACTTTCTGAGGTTGATGAACGAAGTGTTTAAAGCCATACATTGGGAATTTGTTGGTGGTGTATTTAGATGATAGCTTTTGTTATAGCAAGAGTATAATGACATCTAATTCATTTGAGGACGTGTGTTTTGAGATCATTACGGAACAAAAGCTCTATGCTAAGCTCGAAAAGTGTTATTTTAATGGTACCAAGCGGACTTCTTAGGGTACCTTGTGTCCAAATGGTTTCTGTTGATCCATCCAAGGTGGAAGCTATAAATCGTGGCCATACCTAAAAGTGTGACAGAGTTACGTGCTTTCCATGGGTTAGCTTCATTCTATAGGAGTTTTTGTGTGAAGAATTTTTCATCTGTTGTTTGCTCTAAGTACCGAATGTCCTTAAGACGGGATAAACCAAAGTTTTTGAGTGGATAAAGGACACAGAAGCTTTTGACTTGAGCAAAATTTGCTTTGTACACTCCCCATACTAGCCTTACCAGATGTTTCTAAAAAACCATTGAGGTTGAGACGATGCAAGTGGGGGTAAGGAATGGTGCTGTCTAGTCCAGGGAAGAGGCCAGTTCCTTACTTTAGTGAGAATTGAATGGTGCTAAATTGAACTATGCCACTAGGACAAAAGAATTCTATGCAAATTTATCAGAGCTTTGGATCATTAGAGTCATTATTTAAGGCCTAATCACTCATACTACACTCGATCATGAGGCTTTGAAAGCACATTATGGTCACAAAAGTTGAA
>PYUH01000672.1:0-34989 GCA_016808085.1 Suaeda aralocaspica | reverse complement strand
CTACTAATTATTCGCATTAGCACTTCAATTTGTGTGCGTCGCTTTATCAAATTTGTGCTCTAAGATATCTTGTGTAGTGGCGTTTTATAACAAAATTCACATCAACTTTGGTGCTTTCGTTGAGAGATTCGTCAATCTAATTAAGAAGTTCATCATCAATTCTCATGGCTCAAGAGGGTGGAGACGAAAATCCCCAAGGATTTACGAAGGTTTGGTTTGGCTCAAGCAAAGGAATTACGTATGCAAGGGGGAGATTGACGAGTTGAAGCTCGTTTAGATGAAGTCTTAACCATCATGGCTCTACCAGAAAACTCCTACTAAATCTAAGCAAGGGGATGGCTCATCATCAAGTTCAAGTGAGCAAGAAATGTGAGAAGTGTGCGGTAACCAAAGAAAGGATACTCATCAAGTTCTAGTGACGATGAGGAACCTAGGTCAAGGCACAAACGCAAGGGAAAGATGAGGGATGATGATCGAACCTTAAACTTCGAAATCCGTGGTTTAAGGAGTATGGATCTTGAAAATTTTAGATTGGTATCGTAGTTGAGAGGATTTTTCGTTATAAGGAATATGATGGATCATAGTTCATACAAATTTAGCGGAGTTAAAACTCACTTTCTATGCAAGTTTATGGCTTGAGGGTTACAAAGGAAAAGAACGGAAGGAAGGTAGGTCGAAATCTCTTATTGGTTAAATTAAAGAGGGAGATGAGGAAACGTTTTGTCCCTCAGATTTCGAACAAATAACCTTTATAAGATGCATACATTGAAGCAAGATAGAAAAGCTGTTGATGAATACTTGTGGAGTTCGAAAAATTGATCATGGTTTGTGATTTAGAAGAGAAGGAGGACCCAAGGTGGCTCGTTTTGTGTGCTGTCTAGATGATAATATATGGAGAAGGTCGAATTACAACCTTATTGGACCTGATGAAGTTTGTAGAGTGGCTGCAAGAGTTGAAAAGCAAGTTGCACGTAAGCCAAAAGCATACTTCAAGACTTACGATCCAAAGGAAAAACGTGATGCCTTTCCTCAAAAATTAACTTTGATTAAGATTACTAAACCACCCTTCATCAAGGAAAAGAGCTCAACTTCAAAGCCTCAAGTATGATCCACGCATTATTTGTTTCAAGTGTAAAGGACAAGCCACATCCAAGAGATTGTCCTCATGCTAGGGTCACAACCACTGAAATTGGGTTAGATGAGAAAACCGAGAAGAGGCGGAGGTGTGGGATTGAGGAGTGAGGAGAGAGATTATGCCAAATATGAAAGTAGGGGAAGAGAACGAGGAGGTTCAACCAAAACACAAGGCCAATCCTTGGTTTTGCGTAGGGTGTTACAATCCCGAAATGCGCAACCTTTGGAGAGTAACGAGGACAAAATTTTCTCACAAGGTGTAATGTTCAGGCAAGCTTTGTGATGTAATCATAGAACTGGGAGTTGCACAAATGTAGTCTCATACATTTGGTAGAAAAGCTCGCAATCCACAAAGCACATCCTCACCGTACAAACTACATTGGCTTAGCAACACAAGCGATGTAGGTAACAAACAAGCTTTGATTGCGTTTAAAATTGGTAAATTTGAGATCAAGTGCTTTGTGATGTTTTCCTATGGATGCTTGTCATATATTATTGGGTGGCCTGGCAAGATCGTTTTGTGAAGTTTAATGATGGCGAACAATGTTTACATTGTGCGCAAGAATGCCAATGAGAAATCATTTGCATTAAAACCTTTGATGATTTCCAACCTAAGTTAAACATAGTACTCTAAGGGTATTTTGTTAGTTGGTGGAAAGGGTAGCAAGAGAGATGAAAACAAGCTCTATGTCCTATATTTGTGTAGCCAAGGAGGTAAAAGATGAAGCCCCAGTTATTCAGGGTTTTGCATCCCATTGTTGAGATGTTTTCGGATGTGTTTCCTAATGAGTACCACCAGGGTTACCCACCAATACGTGGGATGAGCATCAAATTGATCTTATTCCTGGGTCTCAAATTCCAACAAGCCTGCATATAGATGTAATCCAGAGGAAACAAAGGAAATACAAGGCAATTAGATTGAGGAATTAATGGAGAGGGGGTACGTAAGAGAGAGCATGAGTCCATGTGCTGTGCCTACATTGATAGTACCTAAGAAAGATGGAACTTGGAGAATGTGTATTGATTCAAGGGCAGTTACAATATCACAGTCAAGTATAGGTTTCTATACCTAGATGGCGATTTATTAATGAATACATGGTTCTCATTGTTTCAAAAATTGATTTAAGAAGTGGCTATCATCAGATTCGAATGAAAGAAGGTGAGGATGGAAAAGGTTTCAAAACAAAACTAGGGATTTATGAATGTTATTGTCATGCTTTTGTTTTTAACTAAGACACCTAGTACATTTATGAGGTGATGAACGAAGTTTTAAAGCCATACATTGGAAATTTGTGGTGGTGTATTTAGATGATATCTTTGGTTTATAGCAAGAGTATTAATGATCATCTAATTCATTTGAGGAGTGTGTTTGAGACATTACGGGAACAAAAGCTCTATGCTAAGCTCGAAAGTGTTTTTATGGTACCAAGCGTGACGTTTTAGGGTCATTGTGTCAAAATGGAGTTTTCTGTTGATCCATCCAAGGTGGAAGTATAAAATCGTGGCCATACCTAAAAGTGTGACAGAGGTAACGTGCTTTCCATGGGTTAGCTTCATTCTAAGGGGTTTGTGAAGAATTTTTCATCTGTTGTTGCTAAGTACCGAATGTCTCTAAAGGATAAACAAAGTTGATTTAGAATTTGATTAAAGCCAAGCACCCTCAAATCCTAAAACTATCCTCACGTGAGATAAAGCTTATTAGCACCACTCGCTCGTCGAATTCCTCACAAGAAATCCTCACAAAATTTTATTTTCTAACGTGAAACAAATAAGACGGAAAACAATGTGTTTTTCAATCAATCTAATCTGATTTTATTGATGTACTTTACATCCTATTTATAGCTAAACATGTCACACAATATGTGAATATCCTAAACAGATCCTAACTACCCTAGATTTACGGTATAAACAAACTAACATTAGGATAACAAAGATTTACTCGAAACCGGATACAATCTTGCGCACCAAGCTTGTAATCTGATTTTCTAGCCTAAATCTTAGATTTTTTTGAGAAACAAATCTAAGGATAATATTTTCAACCAACTAACTAAAGATGAACAGAACAATTTCCTAAAGATGCATACCCTAAAACAGGGACAGAAAAGTGTTGAGGAGTACATCAATGCTTTCGAAAAATTGCTGATATTGTGTGATCTAGAAGAAAAGGAAGATCACAAAGTTGCATGGTTTGTGGCAGGGCTGGATGGATTCATTAGGGAAAAAGTAGAATTACAACCCTACTGGACCTATGATGAGATCTGTAAAGTGGCACTCAGGGTAGAAGAACATGGCAATTCAAAAAAGCCAAAAGCATTATTTAAATCCTATGAGTCCAAGAAAAAAGTGGTGTATTCCCAACCAACTAGTGCTAAACCTAAATTCGACAATGATAAAAGGGCAGCCACTCCAATCAAACCACTGACAATCCCTCAAGACAACAGGAAATGTTTTAAATGTCAAGATGTAGGACACATAAATAAAAAAATTGTCCAAACTCCAGGGTAATCACTGCTAGGGAAGCAAAGGAAATTGAAGATGCCTACTTAGATGTTCTTCTTGAAGAAGGGGAGGACGAATATATTGATTCCCAAGAAGAACAAAGTAGCAATGATATGGAAGAAGTGGAGGCAGAAACACAGGGTCATGCATTGGTCCTCAGGAGGGTTCTTCAGTCTAAACCTGCGCTAATTGAAGAGAACCAGAGGGACAAAATTTTCGTGACCAGGTGTAATGTAAAGGGCAGGCTATGTGATGTAATAATTGACAGTGGAAGCTATACTAATGTGGTCTCTACCCTATTGATTAGAAAATTGAATCACCTGATGTGAATTTTCGTGTAACTAAAACTCACAAGGGAATAGACTAGAATTTCGAACCTATAAAGACCAAGTCACCAAGATTCTCAATTTTAGGTTTATCAATTAGTCCTTTCATTAAAGCCTAAGCACCATCAAAGCTACTAATTAAATCACAAGAGTATAAAGAAATTAATCACCAACTCTTAATTTTTTTTCGGATTTTGTTTTCAAGTAAACAAATAAACTTTTTTTTATTCAACTCCAACTTCAACTTAATTAATTAGATCCTAATGCTGAGATTATTTATAGGTATAATCAACAACAAAATCCTAATAGAAATAGACTAAAAATCACACCTAAGACTAGAAATTTCGTCCCCTACAACACACACACAACAAGATAAGTATGCCACCTCATCATGCAACTTGCACTTGATCTTATCTTGTCTAACAAACTCTAACTAACTAACAAATCAATAAAGTATCCTAACAACTTATCTAAATAACTAATTAACAAGATAATCATCAGATTTTATGCTAAAAATTACAAGAGTACTTGCTGCCCGAGAATTTGGAAAAACGCCCCAAAACACGCTTCAAGAAACCTTTCCTTTTGTGCGCAATTTTCAAGATTCTTTCAAGAACTTCAAGAAATGCTTCAAGATCCAATCTTTTAATCAAGAAACCTTCAAGAATATGTCCTCCATGTATTTTAGCATAATTATGATGATCAAGACTCACCAAGAATTAAAAGACTCAAAGCCAAAAATAAGAAAAACCCTGTGGGAAAAAAACTCATAGGCAAAAACCATCTTGTTCCCCATAATCCACCAATTCTTGCCTTTATTTGCGTTCCATATTATTGACATGTGACCATGCACACGCAAATCCCTACCCTTGATGCACCCATATGGTTGATATTTCCATAAGCAATTATTTCACCTATGGTTGCATCCCTGCCATTGCTATTATTGGTATCACCACCTTCGAAGTTGATTGCACCATTACAAACCTTGTAACTTATATTTAATACTTGATCACTTTTGTCATTATTACTGGTGCTTCCATCATCCTCCCCTTCTTAAAAGAGTTTGACCTCAAACTTCGAAGTTGTTCATCAGGTATATATGGAGATAAATCACCAATATTAAATGTAGCATGAACCCCACATTCACCTGGTAGCTGAAGTTTATAAGCATTATCACCAACTTTCTTCAAAATTTTGAATGGTCTATCACATCTAGGCATTAATTTATTTTTCTTGTGATTAGGAAACCTTTCCTTCCTGAGATGTAACCAAACCAAATCTCCTTCCTGAAATTTGTGTGGGTTCCTGTGCTTATTGGCGCGCATCTTGTATTGTTCATTGACTTTGACAATTCTTGCTCTGATTTGTGCATATAATTTCCGCATATATACTGATACTCCATCCTTTGAAACGACATACCCTAGCAATGTAACACTACTCACCATGAACTAACCATTCTCTAATTTCCCATACAATTTTTGCTGCCTCAGGGTTTCAAAAACCTGTCTTTGATGCTGCATATGATCTCCATTGTTTCTGCACTCATAGATACCCAATTTGGTTTTGAAAGTTGTTTTCCATCTATCCCCTTCTCTCATTAATTCCTCAATCTGTCTTTGTATTTCCTTAGTCTCCCTGAGGATTGCATCTATACGCTGGTTTATTAGGAATCTGAGCACCTGGGATTAAGTCAATCTAGTGTTCAATGCCCCTATCGGGTGGTAAACCTGGTGGTAAGTCATCTAGAAATACTTCTTCAAATTCCTTCAATAGTGGTTGAAGAATTTTAGGGATTGCAGATTTTTCAACTCTCACATATTTTGCCATCAACAGAAATACTTGCTGGCAATCAGTCAATTCCCTCTCCACTTCCTTAGGATTAGTAAAAAATACTCCCTTTTTTATTCTCTACATTCAATTGCTTCTTGTTTTGTGCCACTTTTAGAGGTTTCAAAGCAATTGGCTTGTTAGTTTCCTGTTTCCTGATGATATAGACATTGGTTCTTCCATCATACTTCACAAATCGATCATATTTCCACGGTCTACCAAGCAATATGTGACAAGCATCCATTGGACAAACATCACATATGACATAATCCTCAAATTTACCAATCTTGAAATTCATCATGGCCTGCTTAGTCAATTTGACATCACTGTTGTTACTTAGCCAATGTAACTTGTAAGGTTGAGGATGATTGTATGTAGGGTGATTCAATTTCTGAATCAAATAGGTTGAGACCACATTAGTATAGCTGCCACTGTCAATTATCACATCACACAGCCTGCCCTATACATTACACCTGGTCACGAAAATTTTGTCCCTTTGGTTCTCTTCAATAGGCGCAGGTTTAGACTGAAGAACCCTCCTGAGGACCAATGCTTGACCCTGTGTTTCTGCCTCCACTTCTTCCATATCATTGCTGATTTGTTCTTCTTGGGAATCAATGTCTTCGTTCTTCCCTTCTTCAAGAAGAACATCTAAGTAGGCATCTTCGATTTCCTTTACTTCCCTAGCAGTGATTATCTTGGAGTTTGGGCAATTTCTTTGTATGTGTCCTTCTCCTTGACACTTAAAACACTTCATGTTGTCTTTAGGAATTGTTAGTGGTTTGATTGGAGTGGCTGCCCTTTTATAATTGTCGAACTTAGGTTTAGCACTAGTTGGTTGGGAATGCACAAGTTCCTTCTTGGACTCATAGGATTTAAAGAATGCTTTTGGCTTCTTTGAATTCCCATGTTTTTCCACCCTGAGTGCCACTTTACAGATCTCGTCATATGTCCAGTAGGGTTGAAATTCTACCTTTTCCCTAATGAATCCATCCAGCCCTGCCACAAACCATGCAACTTTGTGATCTTCCTTTTCTTCTAGATCACACAATATCAGCAATTTTTCGAAAGCATTGATGTACTCCTCAACACTTTTCTGTCCCTGTTTTAGGGTATGCATCTTTAGGAAATTGTTCTGTTCATATTCATGTGGTACAAATTTTTTTCTCAATTCCCTTTTCAATTTGCGCCATGAATAGATTTTCACCCTTCCTTCCTTTTTCGTTTTCTTTGTAATCCCTCATACCACAAGCTAGCATAAGATGTTAGTTTTAATTCTGCCACTCTGAAGGCTTTATGATCATCATACTCCTTGTAATTAAAAATCCTTTCGGTTCTCCTCAGCCAATCAAGGAAAATTTCTGGATCTAAACTGTCGTTGAACTT
Source organism: Suaeda aralocaspica (assembly GCA_016808085.1). NCBI lineage: Eukaryota > Viridiplantae > Streptophyta > Magnoliopsida > Caryophyllales > Amaranthaceae > Suaeda > Suaeda aralocaspica. The sequence continues at coordinate 27,817 of PYUH01000672.1, read as the reverse complement.
AGGAACGTCAACTTTAAGCTACGATCATCATCCTTCTGTTTGTCACGCCTCATATGCCTGTTTCGGTCATCTTCTTCACTAGAACTGGTGTCATATTCACGCCTAGGCTTGCATGCACTCCTACTGGTATTTTCGTCACTTGAACTTGCGTCACTTTCACCAATCACGTGACCCTTTTTCTTGTTTTTCGAACTGCTTCATACAAGATTCATCACTTCTTCCAACATGGTTCGCAGTTTTCTAATTTCATTGTCCCTTTAGATTTCTCTGGCTTGTTCTAAGGACAATCCTTTTTCAAAAGTTGCAGGAACTTCATCACCACCACTGGCCATAGTAAGTGTTTTAATTAATTGTTTGATGTGCACTTGAGTATAAAAGACCTCTCAACGAAAGCACCAAATTTGATGTGAATTTTCGTGTAACAAAAACTCACAAGGGAATAGACTAAAATTTTGAACCTATAAAGACCAAGTAACCAAGATTCTCAATTTTAGGTTGATCAATTAGTCCTTTGATTAAAGCCTAAGCACCCTCAAAGCTACTAATTAAATCACAAGAGTACAAAGAAATTAATCACCAACTCTTAATTTTTTCGGATTTTGTTTTCAAGTAAACAAACAAACTTTTTTTTATTCAACTCCAACTTCAACTTAATTAATTACATCCTAATGTTGAGATTATTTATAGGTATAATCAACAACAAAATCCTAATAGAAATAGACTGAAAATCACGCCTATGACTAGGAATTTCGTCCCCTACAACACACACAATAAGATAAGTATGCCACCTCATCATGTAACTTGCACTTGATCTTATCTTGACTAACAAACTCCAACTAACTAACAAATCAATAAAATATCCTAACAACTTATCTAAATAACTAATTAACAAGATAATCATCAGATTTTAAGCTAAAAATTACAAGAATACTTGCTGCCCAAGAACTTGGAAAAACGCCCAAAAACACGCTTCAAGAAACTGTTCCTTTTGTGCGCACTTTTCAAGATTCTTTCAAGAACTTCAATAAATGCTTCAAGATCCAATATTTTAATCAAGAAACCTTCAAGAATCTGTCCTCCATGTATTTTAGCATAATTATGATGATCAAGACTCACCAAGAATTAAAAGACTCAAAGCCAAAAATGAGAAAAACCCTGTGGGAAAAAAAACTCGTAGGCAAAAACCATCTTGTTCCCCATAATCCACCAATACTTGCCTTGATTTGCATGCCATATTATTGACATGTGACCATGCACACGCAAATCCCTACCCTTGATGCACCCATTTGGTTGATATTTCCAAAAGCATTTATTTCACCTATGGTTGCATCCCTGCCATTGCCATTATTGATATCACCACCTTCGAAGTTGATTGCACCATTACAAATCTTGTAACTTATATTTAATACTTGATCACTTTTGTCATTATCACTGGTGCTTGCATCATCACCCCACATATAATAATCCTCAACCTTACAAGTTACATTGGCTAAGCAACACCAGTGATGTCAAAGTGACTAAGCATGCCTTGATAAATTTCAAGATTGGTAAATTTGAGGATTCTGTGATGTGTGATGTCTGTCCAATGAATGCTTGTCATATATTGGTTGGTAGACTGTGGCAATATGATCGATTTGTGAAGTACGATAGAAGAACTATTGTCTACATTATCAGGAAACAGGAAACTAACAAGCCAATTGCTTTGAAACCTCTAAAAGTGGCGCAAAATGAGAAGCAATAGAATGTGGAGAATAAAAAGGGAGTGTTATTGATTAATCCTAAAAAAATTGGAGAGGGAATTGACTGATTGCCAGCAAGTATTTCTATTGATGGCCAAAGATGTGAGAGCTGAAACATCTACCATCCCTAAAATTCTTCAACCACTATTGAAAGAATTTGAAGATGTATTTCCAGATTACTTACCACCAGGTTTGCCTCCCAATAGGGGCATTGAACACCAGATTGACTTAATCCCAGGTGCTTTGATTCCAAATAAACTGGCATATAGATGCAATATTGAGGAGACTAAGGAAATACAAAGGCATATTGAGGAATTAACGCATAGGGGATACGTGAGGAAGAGCATGAGTCCTTGTGTTGTACCAACACTGATTGTTCCAAAAAAAGACGGATCTTGGCGCATGTGCATTGATTCTAGAGCTGTAAACAACATCACAATCAAGTACAGGTTCCTAATTCTTAGGCTGGACGATCTTTTGGACGAGTTATATGGCTCCCAGGTGTTTTCAAAGATTGATTTAAGAAGTGGGTACCATCAGATTTGTATGAGGGAAGGGGATGAATGGAAAACAGCTTTCAAAACTAAATTAGGTCTCTATGAGTAGTTAGTCATGCCTTTTGGACTCACCAACGCTCCTAACACGTTGATGAGACTTATGAATGAAGTTTTGAAGCCATATTTGGGTAACTTTGTTGTTGTATACTTAGATGATATATTGGTTTATAGCAGAAATAATGGAGATCATCTAAGACAAGTTTTTGAGACTTTGAGACAACAAAAACTGTACGGAAAATTGGAGAAGTGTTATTTTATGGTGCAGAGTGTGACGTTTCTGGGTTATGTAGTGTCAAAAGATGGTGATGTGTAAACAAATAGGTAAACTTGTTCACAATGGGTTAAGAATGCGAGTAATATTTTTAGATCACAGAAGGAATAATATTTTGGAGTAATCAAGAAAGCTTAGGGGAACTCTCACCCTTAACTTGAGGATATAACAAGGAGGAACTCTCACTCACTTGTTTGGGCGTAGTAGTGTTTAGGGAACTCTCAACCTAGACGACAACTACAAGTTTAGCTTTAGGAACTCTCACTAAAACTACACTCCTTCAAATTTGGGACTTTCTCGAATTTGGGCAAATAACTTTAACTTACACAAGTCAAAATTAACAAACAAACTTAAAAGTTTAGGCAATATTCTGATCTGATGTTCATTCATAATTTGCACGCTATTTATAGCCTTAGTACATCATCTCCTTGCATCTTTACTTAGCTGAAATAAACAACAATTCAGCAATTGTAAAACTGAAATAAAGGGCAGATTAATTGGCTCATAACCGTCCAAATTAATTCCCCATTACAACTGAATATTTTCCTAATTAAGAGAGCTTAAAATAAGGAAAGAATAATTCAAAATGTCCAGCAATTAACTCCCAAAACGTTGCACAAAGCTGTCCAGATTTCTTCCTTCAAAACTGCTCAAATTTGTCATTCAAATATTCCTTGATTTATGCCTTGTAACAGCCACGAATTGACCCCTCATTCAAGCCTCTTTATTCAGCAAATAAACCTGATTTAAACAGCTCATAACTCCCCTTTAAAAGAGTTTAAAAACCTGCTTAAAATTCATCATTCAATCAGCCCTTGATTTACGCTTGTAACTTCTCAAAATTAATTCCCACTTTAAGCTACTTTATTCAACCAATAAATCAGTAGAAAACACCTAAAATAAACCGTCCAAAGAGTTTAAAATGCAGCTTGAAACTCTCCTTGAAACACGCCTCAAAACAGCCATGCATTAATCCTTAAAACGGCTAAAATTTGACTCCCCAATCTGATTGGAATTACTCCATCTAACTGTCCATTTTCACGTGAATAAGGTAGGAATAATTCATGCTAATTATCTCCATCTTGAAAGTAATTGGTTACACTTAGCAAGGTGCACCCACTTGCGGACTTCCTCGGACCATGCACATCAAACTCCATAGGAGTAACCTCGAACAAGGACTTAGACAAAATTAACACCCTTGCATGGACTTGGTAACCTGAATTATACGTACCTTGGCCATCTTGGTCAGATGGGGTTTCAGTTGATCAATCTAAAGTTGACGCAATTAAATCATGGCCAACACCCACCAACATAACTGAAGTACGATCTTTCCATGGTTTGGATTCTTTCTATTGAAGGTTTGTCAAAAATTTCTCATCCATTGTTGCTCCTATGATTGAATGCATTAAATAGGATAAGAAATTTTAATGGACAAAAGAAGCGCAGATTGCATTCGAAAAGATCAAGAATATGTTATGCCACACACCTATTTTGGCATTGCATGATTTCTCAAAGCCTTTTGAAGTAGAAACAGATGCAAGCAATGTGGGAATTGGAGCAGTTTTGGTGCATGGTAAAAGGCCAATTGCTTACTTCGGCGAAAAATTGAATGGGGCCTGATTAAATTATTCCACCTATGATAAAGAGTTTTATGCCATTGTTAGAGCTCTAGATCATTGGAGTCATTATTTGAGGCCTAATCACTTCATCCTGCATTCTGATCATGAAGCATTGAAGCATATTAATGGTCAGCAAAAACTGAATCCTAGACATGCCAAATGAGTTGAGTTCCTTCAATCTTTCAATTTTTCATCTAAATATAAGGATGGAAAGTTTATTGTGGTGGCAGATGCACTTTCCAGAAGATATGTGTTGATTAGTGTCCTGAATTACAAGCTGTTGGGTTTAGAACATATCAAGACATATTATGAATCTGATGTAGAATTGTGTCCTATAATGCAGCAACTGTGAAGTGGAGTAGTGGGATCCTATGTTTTACATGACGGGTTCCTATTTAAAGGGTATCAGTTATGCGTGCCTAATAGTTCCATCAGGGAACTATTGGTCAAAGAGGCGCATGGAGGAGGTCTTGCAGGGCATTTTGGGATTGCTAAAACACTGAGCATGCTGCAAGAACATTTTTATTGGCCTAAGATGATTAGAGATGTGGAAGCTGTAATTTCTCAACGTGCTATATGTCAGAAGGCTAAAGCAACTTTTCATGAAGGATTATACACATCATTACCGGTTCCTGATAGTCCCTGGGAAGATGTCTCAATGGATTTCATTGTTGGGCTACCTAGGACTGCGCGAAATAAGGATTCAATCATGGTGGTGGTGGACATATTTTCGAAGATGGCAAACTTTACTCCTTGTCACAAGACTGACGATGCTGTTAATGTTGCAGAGCTATACTTTAGGGATATCATTTGATTGCATGGGATTCCTAAAACAATTGTCATTGACAGGGATTCGAAATTAATGAGCTATTTTTGGAAATCACTGTGGAAGCTTGTCGGTACCAAGTTACTTTTTAGTACTTCCTATCATCCACAAACTGATGGGCAGACTGAAGTGACGAATAGGACCTTGGGAGTATTATTGCGTGGATTGGTAAGCAAAACTCAGAAGGATTGGGATTTGAAACTGGCGCATGCTGAGTTTGCCTACAACAGATCACCTACTTATGCAACCAAACATTCACCTTTTGAAGTGGTTTATGGCATTAACCCTAAATTGCCAATTGATTTCATTTGTGTTCCTAAAGGTGAGTTGGTTGGTAAAACTGCTTTAGATAAAATTGAATATATGCAAAAATTACATGCACAGAACCGAGCAAGGATTGAAAAGGTGAATGATCAGTATAGATTGCGAGCCAATAAGCAAAGAAATCCGCACACATTTCAGGCAGGTGATTTGGTTTGGCTACATCTCAGGAAGGAAAGGTTTCCTAACCACAGGATAAATAAATCGATGCCTAGATGTGATGGGCCATTCAAAATTTTGAAGAAAGTTGGTGATAATGCTTATCAACTTGAGCTACCAGGTGAATATGGGGTTCATGCTACTTTTAATATTGGTGATTTTTCTCCATATATACCTAATGAACAACTTCGAAGTTTGAGGTCAAAATCTTTTGAAGAAGGGGAGGATGATGCAAGCACCAGTGACAAGATTGACAGTGATCAGATTACTCAATGTGCAAACAACTTTGAAGGTTGGGATGCCAGTGGCAAAGATGCAACCATTAGTGAATTAGTTGCTTATGGAAATATCAACCATATGGGTGCATCCAGAGTAGGGATTTGCGTGTGCATGGTCACATGTCAATAATATGGCACGTAAATCAAGGCATGAATGGTGGATTTGGGGAACAAGATGGTTTTTGCCTATGAGTTTTTTTTATCCCACAGGGTTTTTCTCATTTTTGGCATTGAGTCTTTTAATTCTTGGTGAGTCTTAATCATCATAATTATGGTAATATGCATGGAAGACATATTCTTGAAGGTTTCTTGATTAAAATTTGGATCTTGAAGTATTTCTTTAAGTTCTTGAAGGTTCTTGAAAATTGAGGCAAAAATGGACGCTACTTGGGGTGTGTATTTTGCGATTTTTCCAAGATCTTGGGCAGCAAGCATTCTTGTAATTTTTAGCTTAAAATCTGATGATTATCTTGTTAATTAGTTACTTAGATATGTTGTTAGGATATTTTCTTGATTTGTTAGTTAGTTAGAGTTTGTTAGACAAGATAAGATCAAGTGCAAGTTGCATGATGAGGTGGCATACTTATCTTGTTGTGTGTGTGTTGTAGGGGACGAAATTCCTAGTCTTAGGCATGTTTATTTGGTCTATTTTAGTTAGGATTTTGTTGTTAATTATACCTATAAATAATCTCAACATTAGGATGTAATTAATTGAGTTGGAGTTGAATAAAAAAAAGTTGTTTCTTTACTTGAAAACGAAATTCCGAAATTTAAGAGTTGGTGATTAAATTCTTTATACTCTTGTGATTTAATTAGTAGCTTTGAGGGTGCTTAGGCTTTAATCAAAGAACTAATTGATCAACCTAAAATTAAGAATCTTGGTGACTGGGTCTTTATAGATTCGAAATTTTAGTCTATCCCTTTATGAGTTTTTGTTCATACAAAAATTCACATCTCCAGGTGACAATTATTGCTTTGTTTTGGCGTTTTCTCTTGGCCTTAATGCCCTCATACCACAATCCTGCATTCTTAGTTAGTCTGATGTAAGCGAATTTAAAGGTTCTTTTATCATCAAAACTTTGATACTCAGCAATCTTTTCCACTTGTCTTTTCCATTCAAGATAGTCTTCTAGGGAACCTTGGCCGGTGAAGTCGTCAAGCTTAATGCCACGATCATCAAACTTTGGCTTGCTTTTGGGACATTTTTTTATGGGAATCAGAATATGAAGACGAGTGAAAACCTTCATCATCATCATCATCATCCCCACGAAAATAATGCACAGATTGAGGATTAAACTTTCATTGGAATTCACGAGCCAAAACATCAAAGCGGACATTATCCAGATTTCGTCTCACATACATAGCTTCTAGTTTAGTCATCATGTCTTGAATTAATTTTGTTAAATTAGCTTCCCCCATGATGGATCGAATAGAACTCTGAAATCTGATACCAAATTCATGTGGATTTTAAGTGGTACTCCCATATATCACTCAAAACTCACGTGTAGAACAATTAAACTTCCAATCCTGGACAAATTTAATTGAAAGCTGATTAATTAACACACTCCTGTAATTACTTAATTAGGATCTAAATTCGTTCTTCACTCTTGATTCAAGAATTTATGAAGAAAACTTGAACAAATTAAACATAAATTTGCGCAAGAAATTCCTAAATTGTTGAATGAAAATTCAATGCATGAAACTTGTGTATTTTACAAGGAATTCTCAAAGCTATTTATACAACAACCTAAGACTAAGTTCTAACAACTTTCTAAGACTCAAAATCAGATAAAACACGCATTAAGTAGGCTGAAATTCAGCATACAGGACTCAAATATGACTCACAAGATAAGAATGTCACATCGTCATTGCATCTTGACCTTTATCTTGCTAACAAACTTATCTAATCAAGAAAATATCCTAACAACTTAACTAAATAATTAATTAACAAGATAATAATCAGAATTAAAGCTAAAAATCATGAAAATAACTTGATGCCCAAGATCCGTGAAATCGTCAAAAATTTCTGCCATGGTGTTTTCATCAATTTTTGAGCAAAATTCAAGAACTTCAATAAATGCTTCAAGATTCAATCTTTTAATCAAAAAACCTTCAAGAAACCATTCTCCATACATTTTAGTATAATTCGTTAATAAAACCAACTTGTTCCGTGTAACCACCATTTGTATCCATCCTGTAAGTACTTAAATTCGTTAATAATACATAACTTATTTAATGGCACTTACTCCACCGGTGCAATGTATAAGTGACTAATGGTGTTGGCTTAGGAAGCCACCACTCTCATCCATAGTGTCATTAATCTTCACCATGGTCACCCATACCTGTGACTTATCTCTTGGAAACCCAATAGGATTTAATATAAGGTTAATTTGTTGTTCTACTAATGGTTCACCATAAGATATGTCACTTGTACTCAAATTCACATCATTATGTGTAGAATAGTTAAGCTTCTGAATCAGTAGGGTAGAGACCACATTAGTACAACTGCCACTATCAATAATCACATCACATAGTTTGCCTTGTACATTACATCTGGTCACGAAAACTTTATCCCTCTGGTTCTCTTCGATTTGTGTTGGCTTGGTCTGAAGAACCCTCATGAGGAATAATGCCTGACCTTACTTTTCTCCTCCTGTGATTCAGAATTTTCGTCCTCCCCTTCTTTAAGAAGAACATCAAAGTAAGCATCTTCAATCTCATGTGCTTCCTTGACAGTGATCACCCTGGAACTGGCACAATTGCACTATAGGTGTCCATAACCTTGACACTTGAAGCACTTCCTCTTGTCATGAGGAATTGCAGGTGGTTTAACTGGAGTGGCTGTCCTTTTTATGTTGCTGAAACTAGGTTTAGCACTAGGTATTTGGGAATACACCACCTCCTTCTCCCTTTTAGACTCATAGGATTTAAAGAATGCTTTTGGCTTCCTTGAATTCCCATGTTTCTCTACTCTGAGTGCCACTTTACAGATTTCCTCATAAGTGCAATAAGGTTGCAATTCCACTTTCTCCCTGATGGAGTCATCTAATCCTGCAACAAATCGAGGAACCTTATGATCTTCCTTTTCTTCTAGATCACACAATATCAACATCTTTTCAAAGTCATTGATATATTTTTCCACACTCTTCTGCCCTTGCTTTAAGGCATGCATCTTCAGGAAGTTATACTATTCATTCTCATGTGGCACAAATTTGTTCCTCAATTCCCTCTTCAGTTTGCACCAAGACACAATTTTCGATCTACCTTCTTTTTTTCGTTTCCTTTGTAGCCCTTCATACCATAAGCTAGAATAGGAAGTTAACTTCAATTCTGCCACCCTGAAGGCTTTATGATCATCATATTCTTTGTAATTAAAGACTCTTTCAGTTCTTCTTAGCCAATCAAGGAAAACTTCAGGATCTAGACTGCCATTGAACTAAGGAACGTCCAATATTAGGCTACGATCATCATCTTTCGGTTTATCACGCTTTCTGTGTCTTTTTCGATCATCTTCATCACTAGAACTAGTGTCATATACACGCCTAGGTTCGCGTTCACTTCTCCTTGAATCTTCATCACTAGAGCTTGAATTAGATTCACCAATTTTGTGGCTCTTTTTATTAGTTTTCGATCTCCCACTCACAAAATTCATGACTTCCTCTAGCATGGTTCAATTCTCTGATCTCATTGTCTCTCTTAATTTCCTTAGCTTGTTCTAAGGACAATCCTCTCTTGAAATTTGCAGGGACTCCTTCACCTCCACCCTCCATACCAGTGTTGGTTAAAGTGATTGATAGTTTCACAAGCACTTGAGATTAGACGTACTTTCAATGAGAGCACCAAATTTGATGTGAATTTTCGTATGAATTCAAAAACTCACAAAGGTAAGACAAACCCCACTAATTTCTAAAGCCTAAACCACCAAAATTCTTGAATTAAGGTTGATTAACTAATCTTTGATTAAAGCCTAGGCACCATTAAAATCACCATTTAATCTCACGAGAGTATAAAGGAATTAGCCACCAACTCAACAAAATTTCGAACTTTTGTTTCAAAGTAAACAAACAAACTTTTTTTTATTAAACTCAAACTTATTTTTAGAATCTAATGTTGAGACTATTTATAGGAATAATCATCAATAAAATCCTAACTAAAGTGCTAAAATACACGCACAAATACCCTAAAAACGCCCCCCTTAAGACTCCAACATGACTCACAAGATAAGATTGCCACATCATCATTGCATCTTGATCTTATCTTGCTAACAAACTCTAACAACTTTATCTAAACAAGAAAATATCCTAACAAACTTCCTAACAACCTAAAAAACAAGATAATCAAAGTATTAAAACCAGAAATACATAAAAATCAAAGAACCCAAAACCATAAAAAATCGTCAAAATTTCCTCCCAAGAAGTGTGCTTCAATTTTGCGCATTTTCAAGACTTTGCTTCAAATCTTCAAGAAACCTTTCAAGATCTAATCATTTAATCAATAAATCTTCAAGAAGTCATTTCTCATGTCTTTCAGGATGTAAATGATGATCAAGACTCACCATGAAATAAAAGACTGAAGGCCTAACATGAGAAAAACCCTAGAAGATGCAGTGGGAAAAAACCCATTGGCAAAAACCATCTTGTTCCCCCAAATTTACCATTCTTTCCTTCATTTGAGTGCCACCCTAGGTGTGTGTGATCTTACAACGCAAATCCCAACCCTTGATGCATCCATATGGCTTGTATACCCATATGCAATTAATTCCCCTATGGTTGCATCCTTGCCATTAACATTCAAACCTTCGAAGTTGATTGCGTCCTTGTTAATCTTGTCATTGATATTCAAAATTATTACATTGTCAATCTTGTCATTGATGCTTGCATCTAAAGAGGTGAAAGAAATTATTCCTGAATCATAGGGACAAATTTTGGTTCTGAGAAGGGTCCTATAGTCTCAACCAATTCCATTAGCTGAATCCCAAAGGGAGAAAATATTCCTAACAAGGTTTAAAGTGCATGGAAGGTTATGTGATATCATTATTGATACATGAAGTTTCACTAATGTAGTGTCTATAGTACTAATCGATAAGTTAGACATGCATACACAACCCCATCCACAGCCCTATAAACTTCATTGGCTCAACAACACCAGTGAAGTGAAAGTGACTAAGTAGGCATTGAATGCATTCAAAATTGGGACTTCTGAGGATCAAGTGCTTTGTGATGTATGTGCTATGGATGCGTGTCACATACTACTAGGGAGGCCCTGGAAGTATGATAGGTTTGTAAAGTTCAATGGGAGGGCAAATGTGTACATTGTGCGCAAACATGCTAAAGAAAAGCCATATGCATTGAAACCTTTGATGAATTCAAAAACCAAATCAGGAATGGGAAATTCAAAAGGAGCTTTATTGATTGGTGGAAAGGAGTTGGAGAAGAAAGTCAAGGAAAGTGGCGTGGCTTTTGTGCTCGTGGCCAGGGAGGAAGAAGCAAAAACTCACGCAATTCCACGTACAGTGGCACAATTATTGACTGAATTTGCATATGTCTTTCTTGAGGAATTACCTCCTGGATTACCTCCTGATACAAGTGCAAACATCAGTGATATTAATTATATTAATGAAATAAGTTATGGCAACTTTGAAGGTGGTGATGTCAATGGTGTCAACGGTAAAGATGCAACCATAAGTGAATTAGTTGCATATGGAAATATCAACCATATGGGTGCATCAAGGGTAGGGATTTGTGCGTGCATGGTCACTTATCAATAAGTGGCATGCAAATCAAGGCAAGGAATGGTGGATTTTGGGGAACAAGATGGTTTTTGCCTATGAGTTTTTTCTCATTTTTGGCATTGAGACTTTTATTTCTTGTGGAGTCTTGATCATCATAATTATGCTAAAATGCATGGAGAAATTTTTCTTGAAGGTTTCTTCAGTAAAAGTTTAGATCTTGAAGCATTTCTTGAAGCTCTTGAAAATCTTGAATATATGCGCAAATTTGGACGAAGCTTCTTGGCGTCCTTTTGGACGATTTTCTTGATTCTTGGGAAGCAAGTATTCTTGTAATTTTTAGTCTAAATTCTGATGATTATCTTGTTAATTAATTATTTAGTCAAGTTGTTAGGATATTTTCTTAATTAGTTAGTTAGTTAGAGTTTATTAGGCAAGATAAGATCAAGTTGTAAGTTGTATGATGATGTCGCAATCTCATCTTGAGTTTGTTGAGCAACTTGTACAAGTGGCACAAGTGCCGAATTTTCTATTGTTTTCACGTGTTTTTTAGTTGTTTTTAGGTAGATTTTGTTGATGATTATACCTATAAATAATCTCAACCCAAGGTTGTAAATTAATTAAGTTTAAGTTGAATAAAAAGTTTTTTTGTTTACTTGAAAACAAAAACCCGAAAATTAAGGGTTGGTGATTTAGTTCTTTATACTCTTGTGTAGATTAATTTGTAGCTTTGAAGGTCCTTAGGCTTTAATCAAAGGACTAATTGATCAACCTAAAATTGAGAATTTTGGTGGCTTGGCCTTTAGAGATTCGAAATTTTAGTACTATCCCTTTGTGAGTTTTTGTTAATTCGAAAATTCACATAAAATTTGGTGCTCTCGTTGAGAGATCGTGTATTCTCAAGTGCTCATCAATCTGTCAAACACTTTAAACAACATTGCTATGGAAGGTGGAGGTGAAGAAATTCCTACAAATTTTGAAAGGGGATTGTCCTTAGAACAAGCTAAGGAAATCAGAAGGGACAATGAAATAAAGGAGTTGCACACCATGCTAGAGGAAGTCATGAACTTTGTGTCAGAAAGTTCGAAAAACAGGAAAAAGGGTCATGCAATTGACGATTCTGATTTAAGTTCTAGTGATGAAAACTCAAGCAGGAGTGCACGCAAACCTAGGCGTGATTATGTCACTAGATCAAGTGAAGAAGATAACCGAGACAGACATAAAAGGCGTGACAAACAAAAAGATGATGATCGTAGTCTAAAATTGCACGTTCCTGAGTTCAATGGCAGCCTAGATCCAGAAGTTTTCCTTGATTGGCTGAGAACCGTAAGAGTCTTCAATTACAAAGAGTATGATGACCATAAAGCTTTCAGAGTGGCAGAATTAAAGCTAACAAGGGTAAAAGAGTGTTGAAGAGAATATCAATGCCTTTGAAAGGTTGATGATATTATGTGATCTCGAGGAGAAGGAAGACCATAGAGTTGCTCGATTCATGGTAGGACTGGATGAATCTATTAGGGAGAAGGTGGAATTGCAACCTGATACGCATATCAATGAGCAAAACTTCGAGGGTTTGGGTTTGATTGAAGGTGGAAAACAAGAAGCAACCTTGGGGGAGTTAGTGGCTTATGGAGACACAAGGCTTCTTGGGTTGGCTAGGGTGGATTTCTACGTGTGCATGGTGACATGCACAAGCTTATTCACGTAAATGTAGAGCAAGTATAGTTAGTAGTTTAGAAGTGTTGAGCTATATGGGTTTTCTTCCCACGTCATTTGATAGGGTTTTACCATATGGTGTTTTGTTATTTTCTTGATTAGTTTATGAGTCAAGGTTGATGGAATCAAGCATGAGAAACACAAAAATGGAGGTTTCTTGAAATAAAGATTGAATCTTGAAGAGTTTCTTGAAGTTCTTGAAATCGGAAGTCCAACAAAAATCAACGAGAAACAAAGCAATGCATATGGCGGGATTTTTGAAAGATTTTTGAAGTTGTGGGCAACGTTGTCAACGCGGAATTTTGTGTTGTTTGACTTGGTCAACCTAGGGTTGTTATTCGGATATATGGTGGTTAGATTTGATTTGCAAAATATCTAAGATTTAGACTAGAAATCAGATTACAAAATATATGGTGCAAAAATATGTATCCGGTTTGTTAAGATTTTCTTGTTATCCTAATCTTAGTTTGTTATACCATATATCTAAGGTAGTTAGGATATGTTTAGATTTCTGAAATATTATGTGATATGTTTAGCCTATAAATAGGATGTAAAATACATCAATAAAATTCAGATTTGAGTAATTAAACACAAGTTGTTTCCGGTTTTCTTTTGTTTCACGAAGTAAACAAATTTTGAGGGTTTCTTGTGAGAAATTCGATTGAGTGAGTGGTGCTTTGTGCTTTATCTCACGTGAGGATAGTTCTTAGGATTTGAGGGTGCTTTGCTTTAATCAAATTCTACCAATTATTCGCCTTAGAAGTTCAGATTTGTGGTGCGTGGCTTTATCAAATTTGAAGTCTAAGTTTCTTTGTGTGAGTGGCGTTTGTTTATAACAAAATTCACATCAACTTTTGGTGCTCTCGTTGAGAGATTCATTCAATCTCAAGTGTTCAATATCAATTATCATGGCTCAAGAAGGTGGAGACGAAAATCCACAAGGATTCACGAAGGGTTTGAGCTTGGCTCAAGCAAAAGAGCTACGTATGCAAGGAGAGATTGACGAGTTAAAGGCTCGTTTAGATGAAGTCCTAACCATTATGGCTTCTACCAAGAAAACTCCTACCAAATCTAAACAAGAGGAGGGCTCATCATCAAGTGAAAGTGAGCAAGAGAGTGTAAGGAGTGTACGTAAACCAAAAAAGGGATACTCATCAAGTTCCAGTGACGATGAGGAACCAAGATCAAGGCACAAACATAAGGGAAAGATGAGGGATGATGATCGAAATCTTAAACTCGAAATTCCTGAATTTAATGGAGGTATGGATCCTGAAAAATTTCTAGATTGGATTCGTAGGGTTGAGAGGATTTTTCGTTACAAAGAATATGATGATCATAAGTCCTATAAATTGGCGGAATTAAAACTCACTTCCTATGCAAGTTTATGGCTTGAGGGTTTACAAAGAAAGAGAAGGAAAGAAGGTAGATCAAAAATATCTTCATGGTCCAAATTGAAAAGGGAGATGAGGAAACGTTTTGTTCCTCAAGATTTCGAACAAAACAATTTCATCAAGATGCATACTTTAAAACAAGATAGAAAAACGGTTGATGAGTACATTGTGGAGTTTGAAAAATTGATCATGATTTGTGATTTAGAAGAGAAGGAGGACCACAAAGTGGCTCGTTTTGTGGCTGGTCTAGATGAAAATATAAGGGAGAAGGTCGAATTACAACCTTATTGGACCTTTGATGAAGTTTGTAGAGTGGCAGCAAGGGTTGAGAAACAAGTTGCACGCAAAACAAAGACATACTTCAAAACCTATGATTCTAAAGAAAAGCGTGATACTTTTCCTCAAAAACCAAACTTTGATAAGGTTACTAAACCACCTTTCATCAAGGATAAGAGTTCATCTTCAAAGCCCCAAAGTAGTGATTCACGCATTGTTTGTTTCAAGTGTAAAGGGCAAGGTCACATTCAAAGAGATTGTCCTCATGCTAGGGTCACAACAACTCGAAATTGGGTAGATGGGGAAAGCCTTGAAGAAGAGGAGGAGATGTATGGGGATGAGGGAGAGGAAGAGTATGGCAATGATGAAAATATGGAGGAAGACACGGAGGAAGTCCAACCAGAAACACAAGGCCAATCCTTAGTGTTACGTAGGGTATTACAATCTCAAAGTGCACAACCTTTGGAGAGTCAAAGGGATAAAATTTTTCTCACAAGGTGTAATGTTCAAGGCAAGCTTTGTGATGTAATCATAGATACTGGAAGTTGCACAAATGTAGTATCTACGTTGTTGGTGGAAAAGCTCGCAATTCCTACAAAGATACATCCTCAACCATACAAGCTACATTGGCTTAGCAACACAAGTGATGTTAAGGTAAACAAACAAGCCTTGATTGCGTTTAAAATTGGTAAATTTGAGGATCAAGTACTTTGTGATGTTTGTCCTATGGATGCTTGTCACATATTATTGGGTAGACCTTGGCAATATGACCGTTTTGTGAAGTTTAATGGGAGGACAAATGTTTATATTGTGCGTAAGAACCCTAATGAAAAATCATATGCATTAAAACCCTTGATGATTTCTAAACCTAAAACAAGCATGGGTAATTCTAAAGGTGTTTTGTTGGTGGGTGGAAAGGAGTTAGAAAGGGAGTTGAAAACAAGTTCTATGTCTTATATGTTGTTAGCCAAAGAGGTACAAGACGAAGCCCCAGAAATTCCTAGGGTTTTGCATCCTATGTTGAATGAGTTTTCAGATGTGTTTCCTAATGAGTTGCCACCAGGATTACCACCAATAAGAGGGATTGAACATCAAATTGATCTTATTCCTGGGTCTCAAATTCCTAACAAGCCTGCATATAGATGTAATCCAGAGGAGACAAAGGAGATACAAAGGCAAATTGAGGAATTAATGGAGAGGGGGTACGTGAGAGAGAGCATGAGTCCATGTGCTGTGCCTACATTAATAGTACCTAAGAAGGATGGGACTTGGAGAATGTGTATTGATTCAAGGGCAGTTAACAATATAACCGTCAAGTATAGGTTTCCTATACCTAGATTGGATGATTTGCTAGATGAATTACATGGTTCTCAATTATTTTCAAAGATTGATTTAAGGAGTGGATATCATCAGATTCGAATGAAGGAAGGTGATGAATGGAAAACAGGTTTTAAAACAAAGCTAGGGCTTTATGAATGGTTAGTCATGCCTTTTGGGTTAACTAATGCACCTAGTACGTTTATGAGGTTGATGAATGAGGTCTTAAAGCCATACATTGGTAAGTTTGTAGTGGTATATTTAGATGATATTTTGGTGTATAGCAAGAGTGTTAATGATCATCTAAGCCATCTAAGGAGTGTGTTTGGGACATTACGAGAACAAAAGCTCTATGCTAAGCTCGAAAAGTGTTATTTCATGGTACCAAGTGTGACGTTTTTGGGGTATATTGTGTCCAAAGATGGGGTTTCTGTTGATCCATCTAAAGTGGAAGCTATAAAATCATGGCCAACACCAAAAAACGTGACTGAAGTACGTGCTTTTCATGGGTTAGCCTCGTTCTATAGGAGGTTTGTGAAGAATTTTTCATCTGTTGTTGCTCCTATAACCGAATGCATTAAGAAGGATAAGCCTAAGTTTGAGTGGACTAAGGGGGCACAAGAAGCTTTTGAATTGATTAAGAAGTTGCTTTGTAACACACCCATACTAGCCTTACCAGATTTCTCTAAACCATTTGAAGTAGAGACGGATGCAAGTGGGGTTGGAATTGGTGCTGTTCTAGTCCAAGGGAAGAGGCCAATTGCTTACTTTAGTGAGAAGTTGAATGGTGCTAAACTGAACTATTCTACATATGACAAGGAGTTCTATGCCATTATTAGAGCTTTGGATCATTGGAGTCATTATTTAAGGCCTAATCACTTCATATTACATTCTGATCATGAAGCTTTGAAGCACATTAATGGTCAACAAAAATTGAATCCAAGACATGCTAAATGGGTTGAATTTTTGCAATCTTTTCACTTCTCTTCAAAGTACAAAACGGGGAAGTCTAATGTTGTTGCTGATGCTTTGTCAAGAAGGTATACTTTGCTTGGTGTTTTGAACTTTAAGTTGCTTGGGTTAGAGTTGATAACACAATTTTACGAGCAAGATGGTGATTTTGGACCAATAATGGCGCAACTTTCAAAGGGGTCTATGAGTTCCTATGTGCTACATGATGGGTTTTTGTTTAAAGGTAATCTATTGTGCATACCTAAGTGTTCTATACGTGAGTTGCTAGTAAGGGAGGCTCATGGAGGAGGTATTGCTGGACATTTTGGCATTACAAAGACACTAACCATGTTGCAAGAACATTTTTATTGGCCAAAGATGATTGTTGATGTTGAGGCCATAATTGCTCAATGTGCTACTTGTCAAAAGGCAAAGGCAGCCTTTCATCAAGGTTTTTATACTCCATTGCCAGTGCCAGAGGGACCTTGGGAAGATGTTTCTATGGATTTTATTGTAGGGTTACCAAGGACAGCAAGGGGAAAAGATGCTATTATGGTAGTGGTTGATAGATTTTCAAAGATGGCTCATTTTACACCATGTCACAAGACAGATGATGCTATGAATGTGGCTGATTTATACTTTAAAGACATCATAAGGTTGCATGGGGTTCCAAAGACTATTGTAAGTGATAGAGACACAAAATTCATGAGCTACTTTTGGAAGTCACTTTGGAGGTTAATAGGCACGAAACTTTTGTTTAGCACATCTTATCATCCTCAAACAGATGGCCAAACAGAAGTCACTAATCGAACACTAGGGGTTTTGTTGCGTGGTTTGGTTAGTAAGACACAAAAAGATTGGGATTTGAAGCTTGCTCATGCTGAATTTGCTTATAATAGGTCACCTACTTATGCTACTAAGCACTCACCTTTCGAGATTGTCTATGGAGTTAATCCTAAGTTACCAATTGATTTTGTAAGTATTCCTAAAGGGGAGTTGGTACACAAAGATGCCAAGACTAAGGTTGAGTATATGCAAAAACTTCATGCAGAAGTAAGGGCTCGAATTGAGAAGGTTAATGATATTTACAAGGCACGAGCAAACAAACATAAATCACAACATGTCTACAAAGAAGGGGATTTGGTTTGGTTACACTTGAGGAAGGAAAGATTTCCAAATCAAAGGAAGAATAAACTTATGCCTCGTTGTGATGGACCGTTCAAGATCATAAGTAAAGTGGGGGATAATGCTTATAAATTGGAATTACCAGGAGAATATGGAGTCCATGCTACTTTCAACATTGGTGATTTAGCTCCTTATGTTCCTGATGACCAACTTCGAGGTTTGAGGACAAACTCTTTTGAAGAAGAGGAGGATGATACGCATATCAATGAGCAAAACTTCGAGGGTTTGGGTTTGATTGAAGGTGGAAAACAAGAAGCAACCTTGGGGGAGTTAGTGGCTTATGGAGACACAAGGCTTCTTGGGTTGGCTAGGGTGGATTTCTACGTGTGCATGGTGACATGCACAAGCTTATTCACGTAAATGTAAAGCAAGTATAGTTAGTAGTTTAGAAGTGTTGAGCTATATGGGTTTTCTTCCCACGTCATTTGATAGGGTTTTACCATATGGTGTTTTGTTATTTTCTTGATTAGTTTATGAGTCAAGGTTGATGGAATCAAGCATGAGAAACACAAAAATGGAGGTTTCTTGAAATAAAGATTGAATCTTGAAGAGTTTCTTGAAGTTCTTGAAATCGCAAGTCCAACAAAAATCAACGAGAATCAAAGCAAGTTATATGGCGGGATTTTGGACAGATTTTTGGAAGATTGGGCAACGTTGTCAACACGGTTTTTCAAGTTGTTTGACTTGGTCAACCTTGGGTTGTTATTCGGAAATATGGTCACTAGATTTAATTTGCAAAATATCTAAGATTTAGACTAGAAATCAGATTACAAAATATATGGTGCAAATATTGTATCCGGTTTTGATAAGATTTTCTTGTTATCCTAATCTTAGTTTGTTATACCATATATCTAAGGTAGTTAGGATATGTTTAGATTTCTGAAATATTATGTGATATGTTTAGCCTATAAATAGGATGTAAAATACATCAATAAAATTCAGATTTGAGTAATTAAACACAAGTTGTTTTCCGGTTTTCTTTTGTTTCACGAAGTAAACAAATTTTGAGGGTTTCTTGTGAGAAATTCGATTGAGTGAGTGGTGCTGTGTGCTTTATCTCACGTGAGGATAGTTCTTAGGATTTGAGGGTGCTTGGCTTTAATCAAATTCTATCAATTATTCGCCTTAGAAGTTCGAATTTGTGGTGCGTTGCTTTATCAAATTTGAAGTCTAAGTTTCTTTGTGTGAGTGGCGTTTGTTTATAACAAAATTCACATCACAACCCTACTGGACTTATGATGAAATCTACAAAGTGGCACTCAGAGTTGAAAAACAAGGGAATTCAAAGAAGCCAAAAGCATTCTTTAAATCCTATGAATCCAAGAAGGATGTTGATTTGGATTTTTAGTAGTATTTGCAAATACAACCTCAAATTTTACGTTTTGCTTATCAATTAAACTCTCCACTCCTGGATTAATTTAATTGAAGGATAATTAATTAATACACTCCTATAATTAATTAACTAGGATCTAAATTTGTTAATCACTCTTGACTCACAAATTTATGATAGAAAATCGAACAAAGTTTAATCACTAAACTTGCGCAATTTTTACGGAAATATTGAATTGAAATTTCAATGTGTAAAACTTAGATACATCCTAATGTTGAGATTATTTATAGGTATAATCAACAACAAAATCCTAACTAGAAACAACAAAGAAAACACGCAGAACTAGGGAAATTCGTCCCTTACACATACACACACTCAACAAGATAAGTATGCCACCTCATCACTGCATCTTGATCTTTTCTTGTCTAACAAACTCTAACAAACTAATCTAATCAAGAAAATATCCTAACAACCTAACTAAATAATTAATAAACAAGATAATCATCTGAAATCATCCTAAAAATCACGAAAAATACTTGTTGCCCAAGATTGCCAAAAATCGTCAAAATACACGCCCCTTGTTGTTCGTCCATTTTGCGCAATTTTCAAGAATCTTCAAGAACTTCAAGAAATGCTTCAAGATCCAATCTTTTTAATCAAGAAACCATTCTTCATGTCTTTTAGCATATTTATGATGATCAAGTCTCCACAAAAACTAATAATAATAATGTCCAAAATGAGAAAACCCTATCAAGTGAAGTGGGAAAAAACTCATGGACCAAACCAACTTTTTTCCTGTAACCGCTATCTGTTTCCATCATTTGAGTGCATTAATTAGAGTTACTATCACTTAAATTAACTAATGGCTCACTCCTCCAATGACAAAGTATTAATGATCATTATCCATAGTGTTGGCTAGGAAGCCACCACCAATATCCACAGTGTCTGATAAGAATATCAATGAGCAAAACTTCGAGGGTTTGATAGGAGGTGGAAAACAAGATGCAACCATGGGAGAGTTAGTGGCTTATGGAGACACAAGGCTCCTAGGGTTGGCTAGGGTGAATTTTTACGTGTGCATGGTAACATGTACAAGCTTCCTCACGTAAAAATCAAGCAAGCATAATTAGTAGTTTAGGAGTGTTGAGCTATATGGGTTTTCTTCCCACTTCATTTGATAGGGTTTTACCATATGGTGTTTTGTGATTTTCTTATTTAGTTTATGAGTCATGGTTGATGGAATCAAGCATGGGAAACACAGAATTGAAGGTTTCTTGAAATAAAGATTGAAGCTCAAAGGGTTTCTTGAAGTTCTTGAAAACGGAAGTCCATCAAAAATCAAAGGAAAATATAGCAAGTTATATGGCGGGATTTTTGAAGGATTTTGACGATTCTGGGCAATGTTGTCAACAGCGTTTTCCGTGTTGTTTGACTTGGACAACTTTAGTTAGTTAGTAGTAAATATTGTCCTTAGATTTGTTTTTCAAATATAGCCTAGAAAATCAGATTACAACCTTGGTGCGCAAGATTGTATCCGATATCGAGTAGATTATTTTGTTATTCTAATCTTAGTTTGTTATACCATAAATCTAGGGTAGTTAGGATTTGTTTAGGATACTCGTATATTGTGTGATATGTTTAGCTATAAATAGGATGTAAAATACATTAATAAAAATTCAGATTAGATTGATTGAAAACACATTGTTTCCGGTTTATTGTTTCACGTAAGAAAACAGAAATTTGTGAGATTCTTGTGAAGAATTCGACGAGTGAGTGGTGCTTTTGAGCTTTATCTCACGTGAGGATAGTTTTTAGGATTTGAGGGTGCTTTGCTTTAATCAAATTCTATCAATTATTCGCCTTAGAAGTTCGAATTTGTGGTGCGTTGCTTTAACAAATTTGTAGTCTAAGTTTATCTTGTGTGAGTGGCGTTTGTTTATAACAAAATTCACATCAGTGTCAGTGCTTACCAAAGTGTTTACCATTATCATTGTCACCCAAATTTGTGATTTATCCTTGTCAAACCCAATAGGATATATTAATAAGTTGATTGGCTCATCCACTATTGGTGTATTATAGGATATCTCACTTGTACTCAAATTCACATCAGAAGTGGTGTATTCCCAACCAACTAGTGCTAAACCTAATTTCGACAATGTTAAAAGGGCAGCCACTCAAATAATACCACTTGGAATCCCTGAAAACAAAAGGAAATGATTTAAGTGTCAAGGAGTTGGACACCTACAACGATATTACCCAAATTCCAGGTTGATTACTGTTAGGGAAGCAAAGGAAATTGAGGATACTTACCTAGATGCTCTTCTTGAAGAAGAAGAGGACGAAGATTTTAAATCATAAGAAGAAAAAAGTAGCAATGACATGGAGGAAGTAGATGCAGAAACACAGGGTTGAGCATTGGTCCTCAAGAGGGTTCTTCAGTCTAAACCTGCGCCAATTGAAGAGAACCAAAGGGACAAAGTTTTCGTGACCAGGTGTAATGTACAGGGCAAGCTGTGTGATGTGATAATTTGATGTGGATTTTAAGGAGTACTCGCAAATACACCCCAAAACTCATGTTTGTTTATCAATCAAACTCTCCACTCCTGGATAAATTTAAATGAAGGCTAATTAATTAATACACTCCTGTAATTAATTAACTACGATCTAAATTTGTTTATCACTCTTGACTCACAAATTTATGAAGAAAATTCGAACAAATATACTTGCGCAAATTTCCGTAAAAATTCAAGCAATTGAACTTTTATTTTCAATGAGAAAAACTTAATTAATTACATTCTATTGTTGAGATTATTCATAGGTATAATCAACAACAAAATCCTAACTAGAATCTACAATAAAATCACGCATAAACTAGGGAAATAAATCCTAATCTTGCTCAACAAACTAAAGATAAGATTGCCACATCATCATGCAACTTGCACTTTGATCTTATCTTTCCTAACAAACTCTAACTAACTAACTAATCATGAAATTATCCTAAAAACTTGACTAAATAATTAATAAACAAGAGAATCATCAGAAATTAGACTAAAAATCACGAAAATTGCTTGGTGCCCAAGATCAAAGAAAATTGTCCCAATTTACGCCACTTGATTTGAGTATTTTTCCAAGATTCTTCAAGAACTTCAAGAAATGCTTCAAGATTCAATCTTTTAATCAAGAAACTTTCAATAAACCATTCTCCATGTATTTTAGCATGTTTATGATGATCAAGACTCCACAAGAACAAATAATAATAATGTCCAAAATGAGAAAAACCTATCAAGTGAAATGGGAAAAACTCATGGACCAAACCAACTTGTTCCCTGTAACCACCATTGTGATTCCATCCTGTGATTTCACTAGTTATAGTTATTTATCACTTAACTTAACTAATGGCTCACTCCACCTGTGACAAAAATATTAATGATCATCTTCCACATGTGTTGGCCAGGAAGCCATCACCAGTGTCAGTGCTTACCACATTATTTACCATCGTCATCCAAACCTGTGATTTATCTGTAACAAAACCAATGGGATTTATCATTAGGCTAATTGGCTCATCCATTATTAATGTAGCATCACAGATATTCAAATTCTTACCATAATTGATAGTGGCAGCTGTACTAATGTGGTCTCTACCCTATTGATTCAGAAATTAAACTACCCCACATACAATCATCCTCAACTGATGTGAATTTGAGTACAAGTGAGATATCCTATGATACACCAACAGTGGATGAGCCAATTAGGCTAATAATAAATCCCATTGGTTTTGTTAAGGATACATCACAGGTATGGGTGACAATGATTAAGGTTGACATTGTAAATTCTAGTGGGGTTGGCTTCCTAGCCAACACTATGGATATTGTTCATTAATACTTTGTCACTGGTGGAGTGAGGCATTAGTTAACTTAAGTGATAGTAATTCTAATTAATTCACTCACAGGATGGAAAGACATGGTGGTTACAGGGAACAAGTTGGTTTGGTCCATGATTTTCGGATTTTTTTTGTTTTCAAGTAAACAAACAAACTTTTATTCAATTCCAACTGAACTAATTACATCCTAATGTTGAGATTATTCATAGGTATAATCAACAACAAAATCCTAATAAAAATAGACTAAAAAAACACGCCTAGGACTAGGAAATTCGGCCCACTACAACGCACACAGAACAAGATAAGTATGCCACCTCATCTTGCAACTTGCACTTGATCTTGTCTAACAAACTCTACTAACTAACAAATCAAGAAAATATCCTAACAGTTTAAGCTAAATAACTAAATAACTAATTAACAAGATAATCATCAGATTTTAAGCTAAAAATTACAAGAATACTTGTTGCCCAAGAACCAAGCAAATTCGCCAAAAACACGCCTCAAGAAATGCTTCGTTATTTGCGCAATTTTCAAGATTTCTTCAAGAACTTCAAGAAATGCTTCAAGATCCAATATTTTAATCATGAAACCTTAAAAAATCTGTCTTCCATGCATTTTAGCATAATTATGATGATTAAGATTCACCAAGTATTAAAAGGCTCGATGCTAAAAATGAGAAAAACCCTGTGGGAAAAAAACTCATAGGCAAAAACCATCTTGTTCCCCAAATCCACCATTCTTGCCTTGATTTGCGTGCCATATTATTGACATGTGACCTTGCACACACAAATCCCTACCTTGATGCACCCATATGGATGATATTTCCATAAGCAATTGTTTCACCTATGGTTGCATCCTTACAATTGCCATTATTGATATTATCAACATTGATATCACCACCTTCGAAGTTGCCATCACTTATTTCATTAATATAATTAATATCACTGATGCTCGCACTTGTATCATCCTCCCCTTCTTCCAAAGAGTTTGACCTCAAACTTTGAAGTTGTCCATCAGGTATATAAATCACCAATATTAAAAGTAGCATGAACCCCATATTCACCTGGTAGCTCAAGTTGATAAGCATTATCACCAACTTTCTTCAAAATTTTGAATGGCCCATCACATCTAGGCATCAATTTGTTTTTCCTGTGGTTAGGAAACCTTTCCTTCCTGAGATGTAGCCAACCAAATCACCTTCCTGAAATGTGCGTGGGTTTCTGTACTTATTGGCTCGCAATTTATACAGATCATTCACCTTTTTAATTCTTGCTCTGATCTATGCATGTAATTTCTACATATATTCAATTTTATCCAAAGCAGTTTTATGAACCAACTCACCTTTAGGAACACAAATGAAATCAATTTGCAATTTAGGGTTAATGCCATAAACCACTTCAAAAGGTGAATGTTTGGTTGCATAAGTAGGTGATCTGTTGAAGGAAAACTCAGCATGCGCCAGTTTCTAATGTGTAAACAAATAGGTAAACTTGTTCACAATGGGTTAAGAATGCGAGTAATATTTTTAGATCACAGAAGGAATAATATTTTGGAGTAATCAAGAAAGTCTAGGGGAACTCTCACCCTTAACTTGAGGATATAACAAGGAGGAACTCTCACTCACTTGTTTGGGCGTAGTAGTGTTTAGGGAACTCTCAACCTAGACGACAACTACAAGTTTAGCTTTAGGAACTCTCACTAAAACTACACTCCTTCAAATTTGAGACACTCTCGAATTTGGGCAAATAACTTTAACTTACACAAGTCAAAATTAACAAACAAACTTAAAAGTTTAGGCAATATTCTCATCTGATGTTCATTCATAATTTGCACGCTATTTATAGCCTTAGTACATCATCTACTGGCATCCTTAGCTAAAATAAACAACAATTCAACAATTGTAAAACTGAAATAAAGTGCAGATTAATTGGCTCATAATTGTCCAAATTAATTCCCCATTACAACTGAATATTTTCCTAATTAAGAGAGCTTAAAATAATTCAAAATGTCCAGCAATTAACTCCCAAAACGTTGCACAAAGCTGTCCAGATTTCTTCCTTCAAAACTGCTCAAATTTGTCATTCAAATATTCCTTGATTTATGCCTTGTAACAGCCACGAATTGACCCCTCATTCAAGCCTCTTTATTCAGCAAATAAACCTGATTTAAACAGCTCATAACTCCCCTTTAAAAGAGTTTAAAAACCTGCTTAAAATTCATCATTCAATCAGCCCTTGATTTACGCTTGTAACTTCTCAAAATTAATTCCCACTTTAAGCTACTTTATTCAACCAATAAATCAGTAGAAAACACCTAAAATAAACCGTCCAAAGAGTTTAAAATGCAGCTTGAAACTCTCCTTGAAACACGCCTCAAAACAGCCATGCATTAATCCTTAAAACGGCTAAAATTTGACTCCCCAATCTGATTGGAATTACTCCATATAACTGTCCATTTTCACGTGAATAAGGTAGGAATAATTCATGCTAATTATCTCCATCTTCAAAGTAATTGGTTACACTTAGCAAGGTGCACCCACTTGCCGACTATCCTCGACCAAGGCCATAAACTCCATAAGGAGGAACCTCGAACAAGGACTTAGACAAATTAACCCCTTGCATGGACTTGGTAACCTGAATTATACGTACTTGGCCATTGGTCATCCTCCCCCTTCTTCAAAGGAATGTCCTCATTCTTCATCATCATAGTATGTGCAGATCTCCCACATTGAACGTGCTTGAAACTCCATACTTGCCTCTCAAATCAACCTTGTAGGCACCATTAATCTTTTCCACCACCTCAAATGGACCCTCTGCCCTTGGCATGAGTTTGTTCTTCCTTTGAGGGAAACCTCTCCTTCCTCATGTAGATCCACACCAAGTCACCAACCTCAAGCTTCCACGTTCTTGACCCTTTTGTGTGGCTTCTTCGGTAAGACTTCATGGCTTTCTCAATGTTCTTCTCACCTCTTTATGGATTGATCATGAACCGGCTGCTCTGTTGGCACCTCCATGCACGAACTTGTCGGTGGTAGAGCAATGAGATCAATTGGAACAAGGGATTAGAACCATAGACCACCAAAAGGAGAGTACTTGTAGTAGTACTAGGAGTCCTATTATAAGCAAACTCGGCATGAGCTAGCTGATATCCAAACTTTGGTGCTCTTACCCAAGGTCCTAAGCAAAGACCCTAGCACTCTATTCACCCCATGTTGACCATCGGTTTTGGGTGATGTCAAGTAGAAAATAGCAACTGGTTCCCATTAGCGCCACAAGACTTCCAAAATGACTTAGAATTTGTGTCTCGATCAAAACAGGGGCGTGGAACCCCAGGAAACGCACTATCTCATCAAGTATAATTGGGGCCACCTTCATACGCATCTTCAGTTTTGTGACACATGAATAAAGTGAGCCATCTTTGAAAAACAATCACCACCACCATTATTGAGTCCTTACCCCTTTGAGTTCTAGGTTAAAGCCACAATAAATCCATGCTTATGTCCTCCAAGGTCTCTCTGGAATCGGCATGGTTTGTAAAGACCCTTGTGAAACACCATCTTTGCCCTTTGACAAGTAGAGCAACGAGCACAACATGGTGACAGTAGACAACATGTTAGGGCCAATAAAAGTGAGCTTGAAGACTCCATAGTCTTTTGAACTCCAAAATACCAGCTAGACCACCTCCATGTGCCTCATGAATCAAAAGCTTCGAATTGGGCACTAGGAATGCATATCTATTTCCCTTGAAAGAAATCATTTTGTAAGGAAAATAAATCATAAACTCCATTCACGCATTTCTCCAAGATAGCCTTGAAATCATCATCCTCCTTGTGTATTCTTTTTGATCATTCAACCCAAGGATCTTAGCTTCAAACAACTCCAAGTAAAGTATGCCTCCTAGATAAGGCATCCGCACAACATTTGCCCTCCACTCTTGTATTGGGATGAAAAGTTAAATGTTTGCAAGAACTCAACCACTTAGCATGCCTTGACTCAACTATCCTTTGGCCATGTATGAATCTCAAAGACTCATGATCAGAATGTAATATGAATGGTTGTGGCCTCAAATAATGTGACCAATGATCCAAAGCCGTCACCATTGCATAGAACTCCTTGTCATAGGTGGAATAATTCAGCTTGCCTTGGCTAAATTTCTCACTAAAGTACGCAATTGGACGCCCCTCTTGAATCAACACGGCACCGATTCCCCTCCCACTTGCATCACATTCAACTTCAAATGGCTTTGAGAAATCTGGAAGTGCTAGGATTGGTGT
>PYUH01004038.1:138284-166364 GCA_016808085.1 Suaeda aralocaspica | reverse complement strand
AGGTATCATGTCAAAGTACAATTGGTGTGTGACACGGGATTTACAAAAAGTTGTTAATATTCGTGCAAGTCGAATTGATTCTGAGCCCAATGAGGTTCTAAGTCAACATACTATTGCAAAAAAACAAAAAGATAATAGTGCCCTTTTTGGCTATCAAATGAGAGAAACAATCCATGACTTGTCCTAGATTGTGATTTTACCGAAATGAATATGAATAACTAGCCATGTGTCCAAAGTGAGCTAGTGTCGCGCTACCAGCGGAAGGGGCCTGAGTTTCTTAGTAGGTCCAACACCCACAAGTGTTATGGTATGCCCCATTTGATACCAGGTTGTTCAAGCTGTTGGTATTTTCAATAAGAAGATTGCAGCAATAAATTAAGGGGGCATGGGAAGGTGAGAATGAAGTCGTAGATTTGCTAAAAACATAAATTTAGATTTGTCCCGAATGGAAGAAACATTAATCGGAAAAATGAACCTTTGGTGCAGAAAATCACAATCAAGCTTGGACTGGCCCCGGATGGCAGTAACCCCCTTTGGTACCCTTAGTGTAAAGCATTAGTCCGTGGCTTGTGATTTTGAATATTACAACACTTCCTCCATGCTAGTAGAAACAAAAGGTTACGTTATGTTTGTCCTTTTGATGTCTTGTCCTTAACAACACCCTGGTTAATGAATTGATGTTATCTTGGCCCATGGTTTGACGACTGAAAAAATTTATTGCATAAATAAGACATTTGTTTAGTGTTGACCAGCGTCGTGATTGTCAGACAACTGAAGGTGTTTCTGAAAATGTAGGTGGTTGGCTTTTGGACCCGAGACAATGTTCCTTGGTATGGGGATATTGATATGAACAGGTTATAATTGGACCACTAATCAGAATCTAATCTCCCGATTATCAGAACAGTGGTTGTTCCATTATAAGCTCACCTACATTTTATGCTAGTGCAAAGTGAATCTCCTTGTGGATGCTAAGATGTGTATATGGGAAAAACAGAAGTATGGAGTTGGATACTTCTCTTCTAAAGGTGGTCTTTTTTCAACTGCAAGGGGACGATAGTTTGCCCGGCGTTACTCATAAGGAACGGAGCCGCTTGTGGGTTTACTCTAATAAGACAGCAGGCGAATGCATTAAAAGTGATGAGCAAAATTATACTTGCGTCCAACTAAGCAAGTATTTACCTACTGCCCCAGTGATCCCAATTGCGTCTATGGTACTGGGTTAAAAGAAGTATTCTTGGTGTAGGTGATAAGATGATGAGGAAGAGCATTGATGCCTTTAAGATTCTCCACCTTTCATAGGTCCCATTACTACTATGTTGACTACGTTGCATCCGGATGACTACAAACTAATGCGTGCGACCATACAGAAGGAAATAGTTGTGATGTATAATTGTGCTTGAGCGGCACAATTAAGTTTAACGACTGTTGTGCTTACGTGAAATTGTATTGATATATACATATTCTAACAATTGTTTTTTACTTTATTTTATAATTTAGATAATTACAATCCTAGATTTAGTATATGAGTTGTTTTTATTTTACCCAGTACTGCTGGTTCTCATTAATTTATTGGTTTAAAATGAACCCATGTTGGCTTAAAGTAGTATTTCTATATTGATAGGTCTTGGTTATCACTCGCCTATGTGTCAATGTTTTTTATGCTTGTTTTAAAATGCATAGACATGTTCCTTACGACAATTGAAGGGACCATGTTTCCCTGTATTTTGCAGGTGTGGTATAACCTTTGTGCAAGGAGGCAGAGTGATGTAGGATGATGAGTAGATACTACTGATGGCGGTAGTTCAGATTTGATCCATCGATTTGCGCGTAAAAGAGGTTGATCAACGAGGAACGGAGGGACGATGTCGAGTATCACAAGTACTTGACATCTTGGATTGCATGAGCAAATTGTCGAAGAAAGCTTGCCCCCATCAAGACCAAAACAACTTGTTGAAGCCCCTCTTAGACATGAAGCCCACCCCCCCACACCCCCCTCCATACGAAAACAACAAATATTTCGTGGTGCCAATCAACAAGTTGCCCGCTCTCCGGCAAAAAGGTATAAAAAGAAGACAAAGGAGGTTCAGCTAAGGAAGTCCAAGCAAATGAACCTATGTTCCTGCAGTACAATCATATGGCAACCGTGTGGAAAGATGGAGTACAAGTACGGTACACACTACGGCGTGTATGAGTGCGGAAACTTACCATTTTGGATAAATGGGAAGCTGTTAAAGTGGTGTAAAGGAAAGCTTTGCGGCCAAGATACAGTGTAAGGTAGCTTTAAACTTTTTTGGGAAGATTTAGTATTTTAGGCTTTTTCATATACTCAAAATATTAACCAAACAATGCTTTGCACATAACTCTTCCCATATTGATTTATGATAACAGGAAAATGTATTCACTTGGGCGTTGCACAGCGATTTAAGAGACTTCATTCCAAGTTAGAAAGACGTTGGAATCAACAGACAAGGACAAGAAAGAGAAGACAACCATTCAGCAATCAAGGGGGTGGTAGAGAGGGACGAGGAAGATGATAGATGCACGGGAGCTGTATCCACACACAGAAAAGCATCTGGTTAGGCATTGGGCACAAAGCCCAAACCAGATGATTTTTAAGTTGTGAAAATTAGAAATAAAATGTGATGTCCAATTTGGAAGCTTAAATAAGATAATGTAACAAACATTTGTTGGGAAAAGAACTTTATGTTGCGGTCACACAAATAACGCAAGTATAAAGTCTTAATTTTTGGAGGGGAAAATCTTTATGCTACAGTATCTATAACAACCGCAGCATTAAAGCTCAATAATTTGCGAGGGGAATTAACTTTATGATGTGGTTATTTAATGACAGCCCAGCATAATGTCTCAATTAATAATGCTACACTTATGTTTACATGACGCGTGCAGCATAAAGTTTGTTACCGCTTACATCTCTGGCATATGGCGGCGGCAAAACGCGAAGCAAAGAGAGATTTGAGAGCCCAGATAAAGGTTTTTTGCTAATAGGGGGATGAGTCCTTTCTTTAATATCTTCGAGTCATGTTATTAGGAATTAAGATTTGGTTCATTACATTTAGGCCTTCATTTTGATTATTTTCTTCTAATTAATAACATTCCATATTTTTCTTAATCCAATAAAACTAAATGAAAAAAATTTTAGAAATATACGAATTGGACTATGCCTCGAAAGCCTTGAACTGCCACGACAATAAAACATTTTCTTACCACCATCATTTCGTCTGATCCAAACCTCGACTTAAACACGCATTACCTCATATTTATTTAGTGCGTAGGAAAAGAGCCGTGTGCCAAAAGAAAAAAAAAAAAAGAAGGAGGAATTTTAAAAGCCATCAATCAAAATCGATATATCCAGAGCTACTCATCTCAAGATAAGTCAAATAAGCACATCTATCGCAAAATTGCTCCTCGTAACCGTTCCCTACATCCAAAGTACTCCTACTATGAACATTCGTGGGCCAAAAAATAACCAGAATGTTCAAATCCCACACGCCATGAATTTAATTAAAAAAGTCTAATCCCAAAAGCCAAGTCCAGATAGACACAAATAAATCAAAGCAAAAAACCTCCGAGCCAACCATAGTCAAAATCGTTAGAAATTTAAAAAGAAAAGTCTAATTCCCCCTCAAGTTGAAAAATTTTTTCCCCAACACCCTTTCAAGCATTTCAAAAGCCCACTAGGTTGTTTAAAACCCAAAAGGGTGTAGCAGGCAAAAGTTAAGGCACTCACTCTATCGTACAAAAACATTTTCACGACACTACCATAGTTGATTCCGTAAGGTTACGAGGTTAGCCTCGAGACCTAAGGTCGACCAATCACATAATAAAAGAAAATTGATGGTAGTCAATTATCATAGAAGTTTGAAGTATATTAGTCTTGTAGTGTAGACCTGACGATAGATTGAGTTGAAACTATCAGTCTCAACAAACCCCTCTCTTTGTCATCATCTTACCCTGAGTTGGAAATTTGGCAAATTTTCGGTTTTCGTGATCTTAGCTTTTCTTGCTACACCCTTTAGGGACTCTCCTATTCCTCCTTATCCATCATAATTGTCTGGCTCTTGCTCATCAAATTCAACTCATGTAGAAACAAGCAATGCAATTTTTATCTCTCCATGATTAGGGGCTTGCATCGTCATAAGAGTTTTCTTCTCTTACTACGGAGCAACATGTTCAATTAACGAACTTGAACAACGAAAACTTAATTCACAAGCACATGATAGCAAAGATCTTCTTTCCAAGCTTGTTGGGCCTTTATCATTAAAGGTTTTCCCATATATTGACTTAACTAATGTCAATGGGAATCAAATAAGGTTTTACTTCAATGCTAACGATGATCATAAAAATTTTTACACCATGCCCAATCACCAAAAGCTGTGGGATTTCTCCCATGACAACTTAATTCACAATGGCTCTAGCCGGCCCTATCCTACACGCCAATAAAACAACCAATTGGGGGCTTATGTCATCACAACAGTTCCCGTGCATTCTTTTCATTCCTCTTCTTCGTGAAACGACGTGCTCAAGTGACCAACTCCAGAAATCATACACATCTTTGCTTCTCTTACCTCCTACATTCACTTCACAAAACCCAATTCACAACTTAAATCTTAATCACATAAGTCTTTGCCACATAGCTCCTAATAAACAAAAGTATTCACCTTAGACCTACAAACGCCATATGAGGTAATTACCCAAATAATTCAATGCTTTGCAACACTCCTCAAATTCAAACTTAACGGTTATCATCACGTGCTGAGGGCTTGATTCTCAATAACCTTCTCGTACATCAAAAGCAACTCTACCATGCATATTTTTACAAAATATCAAATCGTCATGTGCTTACTTCCTTGATCAATTTTTGTAATACAGTAAGTTTAGGTGCATTGTACTCCTTTTGTGCCTTTTTTAGGGGGGAGAGTCGGTACCCCTCCATAGTCACCCAAAAATAGGGCTAATTTTTGCATTCATCATTGCATATAGGATAACATGCATACACGAGTCAACAAATACATAAGTCAAAGTCAAGTTTAGATCAATGATCAAATTCAAAAACACACATCTAAGATTAACCCTAAACATGCAATTCTAGGGCCCAGTTATGTGAAAGTTGAAAATGTTGGAGGATAAAAAAAGATACCAATTGGGGTTTCACCCAAACAATGTTCTCAACCAAGCCACACTAAGCGTCACATTATCATGTGGTGGTCTCATCAATCTCTCATCAAACATTAAGGGTGAAGCATGAATCAACAAGTTAATCAGATCACATGACACTAGGTTACCAGCCTAAAGAGCATGCATTGGCTAAACTAGCCGACTGTCAAATATATCAATGACGGGGGGGCTAATGCCACAAATCCCCATGAAAAAAACGTTCCTTACACCTCAACTCCACAAATACCCTATTTCCACAAAATATCCAAAGCACATTATTAAGCCAAATGCACTTCCAATCCAAATACAACAAATCAAACTCAAATAATTACATCATCATCAAACTAATATTTCCCTACGATAACGAAATATATTTATGTACATAATCAGGCGATAATCATCTTTCAACACGACTTTCATTTGCATTATGACATTTCCCTATCATTTAAGCGTGTCTAAACTGGAAAACATATCAAACCATTGATCATATCACATTTCCCTACGACCGAAGCGTGTCTAAAGTGGAAAGCTGTAACATTAGGCGATACTCACTATGTTCAAAAGGCCCCTAGAAAATTAACCTAGGTCATCTCCTCTAAAAGGCCGCTAGGAGATCAACCCAGATCATCATGTTCAAAAAGCCCCTAGAAAGTTAAATCATGTCCAAATCTATAAAACCTAAATTTTCAGACAATTATGGAATTATCATTCACAAGATACACCGTTAGACAAGTTTGACATCATCATCAAATAGCTTCCTTTATGACATAAGTGTCTGAAGGGAGTAAACACATCATTACAACTTTGCCTATACGATAGAGACATCTAAAGGGAGCTACCTAACGATCAAGGCGCATCTAAAGGAACGTAACCACAAAAATACAATCACACATTTCCAATACTATCAAAGTATCTAAAGGAAAGCAACTATTCATCCCAACAATCGAGGCGCAACCATGGGAACTTCTCACCAGCGGAACCAGGTGCTTCCAATGGAGATCACACAAGTGCAGGTGAGACTAACCTTTGTTTTGCAAGTACCGAATACTTTTAGTCTTGTCTTATGAGACTAATACTTTGACTCAGTCAAAGTGAGGGCTAACTGTAGACGCTTATATTTGGTCCCACTTAATGACCGATGATTCATGTGTACCATGTCGCAACATGTCCATTTTCTTAAAATTGATTGCTTGAAAAAAAATCTAAATAACTAATTGATTAAAGTTGTTGCCGGAAATGATAAACCAATTATAAGTCACAATGGTTGAAATACGCTTAAATTAATTTCTTAATTTTCATTCTATTTTCTTATTTTAATCTCTTATTTTATTTTTCAATATTACATTATGTTGTTTTATTTTATTTTTATTTTATTTTATTTTTATTTTATTTTATTTTATTTTTATATTATCTACTGTTTAACTAATTTTTATTCTTATCTTTTATTAATTTCATTTTCGAAAATGTAGAAAATAATTTGAGCGTATGAATGTGACCAGATACGACGAACCGTGTAGAAAGGCTAGTAAGGAATATGGTAACTTTAGGTTTATGGAAATGTATAAGTTGGACTGTGGCAGTGAATGTCATAATATTTCGTAATATACCATAATATTTTGGAATATGGAAACAAATGTTAGAACTATGTAGTCTCTAAAGATTCAACGGTGAAAATATAGAAATACGAAGTTCGAGCGCATAGGCGCCGAAAGAGTGGCAGAACACTCAACCCAAGCAACCAAGCGCCCACCGAGCAACCAGGATGTAATACCCCATATTTTCACTTATTTTAAGGACATAATTTCGTATTTTATGTGTAGATATTCTTAGTATTTTAATTGGAAAAATTAAGTTCAATAAATTTATTCAACAAAGAAAATTTGATTAAATGTTACTTAAAATAATTATTTTATGTTTTCTATAGATAATAAATAATATTTATGTCACTTTGAGATTTATTAAATATTTTAACAAGTTTCATCAAATAGAATTTTCAAGGTTTCCTAAATTGTATTAAAACAAGGGCACAAAAGTAATTTCAAGCATTAGGGTATTTATGTAATTGCACCAAAACCTACATGGGCCTATAAATACCCCATAGAATAAGAATTTTCAGATTTATTTGGCAATTTAGTAGGATTTTTTTAAAAAAGAGGGCGCAATTTCCGAGAAAAAAGTCCTCGTCATTGCCGGCAACCTCCCCTCGCACCGCCGCTCTACTGCCGAATGCCACCACCGCTCTGCTGCCGAATGCCACCGCCAGCCCCTTCTTCCTTCTCCCCTTTTTGTTTGGTATATTTCTAATCTATCACAAAAAACAAAAAAAACTTTTCTTCCTCTTTTCGTTTTAGTCCAATTATGCATAAATTTATGCTTATAATTATAGTGAAGGTTATGGACAAGTTTAATTTCCAATGTAAATGGTTAGTTTAGAGTTGTTATAGAAGTTAGCCAACATAGTTTTAATTTAGTTACGATTTTCTCTATGTAGGAGAATTCGAGTTAGGAGACTTTTAGAAGTTGTGGTATATCACCACTATTATACATGGTACGTAAGTACTAAAAGCAATTATTAAAGTAGAATTCATGCTTGAATTGTTGACTTTATATGCTATGTTTGTTATTATACGCTATCTTTTGGTTTACATGGAGTTGACTTGCATGAGAAGTTATGTTAGCATGAAAGTATGATTCATGTATTGTTTTGACAATCCACATTGATAACATGTTTAAATTTATTTATATTCATATTATATGCTGAGTAATTTGAATGTTAAAGTTATTCGAGAGTTTTGCTAAGTCGATAAAGAAGAAAGGAAAGTCAGTCAAGTTGATTAGTTACTCAATAAACAAGAAAGGCAGTTAGTGAACATTTTTTCACATGTTTAAAAGAAGCAAATGAGTAAATAGTTTGCCACTAACAGTTAATGTGTGGTAAAGGAAGTTTAGTTTAGTTAAAGGACACACAAAAATGTTATTCTTAGAATCAATTTAAATCCAACATAATTCATACGATTTTGCTTGATTCTATGCATGCTTTGATGTGTTGTGGGTAAGTCATAATATTGTTAAAGATGTTAATCACGTAAAGTGAAAGAGGATTCACTCCACGACTCTTGGAACGTATAGATCGTGAGTATGAACAATGGGGGAGTGATGGGTGTTTACTGTAACTTCTAATTGGGGTACAAGACGTTGTACTCTTTTATATTTTAAATGCGTTGGAATTCCATCATTTCATGTGACATAGGTAATACCTTCGTGGAGTTGTTCCCAAGTTGGTGCCCAATAGGGCGATTGTTACGGAAAGGAAATCCGTTCAATGCCAAGTCCAAAAACTAAACATAATAAATAATTCATATGAGTTGAGTCGATGCATAAGTATGAAGAGATGTCAACAGTAAGAACTACGTGTGTTGTTGTTTTCTTTTCTTTTAATACTACTCATGTTTCGCATGGTCTATATTATTTAAGTACTGAGCTTTGCTTACTGTGTGTTTGTGTGCAAGGCTTGTGTAATGGACTTTCAAGGGAATTGGGAGGATCACATGGACCTCATTGAGCTTTCATACAACAATAGTTACCATGCAAGTATTGGCGTGGCACCTTTTCAGGCTTTGTAAGGAAGGAAGTGTAGCAGCCCCATGTGTTGGAACGACATAAGTGAGACAGTGATTGTAGGACCTCAATTAATAGAAAAAGCGACCGAGAAAATTAGAGTTATACAAGCAAAGATTCAAGCAGCACAAGATAGACAAAAGTCCTATGCGTATCAAAAACGCCAAGAAGTTGTGTTTGAAGTTGGCGATCTGGTGTTACTTAATGTATCACCAATGAAAGGAGTGATGAGGTTTGGAAAGAAAGGAATTGAGCCCAAAATACATAGGACCCTTTGAGATCTTGCAAAGGGTTGGAGAGGTAGCTTATAAGGTAGCACTACCAATTGAGTTGAGCAAAGTTCTCAATGTTTTTCTTGTGTCTCAACTAAGGAAGTATGTGCCAGACAAGTCACATGTGTTACAACCTGAAACAATAGAGCTAGACCAAAGTTCTACCTATGAAGAGAGGCCAATTAAAATCCTAGACAGTAAGGTCAGAGATACTCGTAGAAAGAGTGTCAAAATAGTAAAGGTGTTGTGGTCTAACCAAGAAACCAAAGAAGCTACTTGGGCAGCTGAAGATTGATGAGATGAAAATAACCAGAGCTATTTCAGGTTAGTAATAGCATTACAAGGACGTAACTTGATTCTTTAGGGGGGTAGAAAGCGACCTGTTTTTCACGCATCCTTACCCTCAACTTTGCAAGTTTTATGAGTTTCCATGACTTGTAAGTAAGAAGTTTATGTTGTCTACTAAAAAGTTGTCAAATAAGAGTCTAAAGTCTACAACAATATAGTGTTTCTGTAAGAAAGTTTAAAATAAATGTAGTCTCTATTCAAATTCCATACACTATTCTACACAAAGTTTCGGGACGAAACTTCTTTTAAGGAAGGGGTAGACTGTAATACCCCACATTTTCACGTATTTTAAGAAAGTATTTTTGTACGTTATTCATATAATTTTAATATTTATATTGAAAAAAAAATATGTTCAATAGGAATATTAAATAAAAAGAAATTAATAATAATAAAATAAAGCCTAAAATAAATAATAAGTGTTTGGTTGAATGTAATTATTTGTGTTCATAAATAAAATTTTTATGTTTAAAAATATTTTAAAAGGCTTCTAAAAATATAATTTTTAAAGGTTTCCTACATTATTTTGAGGTAAGGGCTTAAAGGTAATTTCCACTTGTTAGGATTAGTATGTGTTTTTCCAAGTCCTACTTTGGGGCCTATAAATACCCCTTAAAACCCAAATTTTCAGATTGTCTTGCTCACACTAGTCATTAGGATTTCAAAAAATTAGAGAGAAAAAAAAATTTGTGATTTTCGGGAAAAAACAAAAGAAAAAAAACTGCAATTCGAAAAAAATATACATTTTTTTTAGTGTCTTAGGATCCATGCTAGCCAGACCCCACCGCTGCCGCCGCCCTCGCCACCGCCGGTGCTGCCACCGCCGGTTTCCCTCGCCTCTTTGGTAAATATCCAAAATTTATATAAAAAGAAAAAAAAAAATCTCCTTCTTTCTTTTTGATTCAATTTTGCAAGTTCATATTCATACTTATGTTTAATCATGTTTTTATGAGATTTAATCATGTTTTAATAAAGTACGATTTGATTTAAGGCATGAAGTAAAATTGTTGTTCATGAAAATTTAGATTAGGGTTTATAAATTATGCAAGTTATGATTTTTATGAGTTTTTATGAATTGTACTTAAATATGATTATCATGAATTATTGTTGTGTGAATTCATGATGATTTTATGAATTTTAGATTGATTTTTAAAGGCTTTAAAAGTAAAATAAATTGCTGTTCAAAATTTATAATCATGAAATTCAATTGAATAAATATTTTGAACCTGTTTTGGTTTATGAAAAAATTGTCCTAAAGTATAGATTGGTTTCGTAATTACGTTGGTTGATTGTAGAAGAGTTTTACCATGAAATTTTGATGTTTTTATGACTTTTATAAAAACAAGTTAAAGTAAGTTTTAAGTGTTCATTTTATGCTAGTATGATCACATATGAATTCTTTGATGTTACATATAATTTTTAGTATGTTTTATTAAGTTTAAAAGTAATTTTAAGCATGTTTAACATGCTGTCTAAATTTTATAAAATAAATAATTAGACTTTTAAAGTATGTAATTAGCATAAATTGATCATATAAATTCAGTAATACATTGTATGGTAGGTTTATGTTGTTTTTGGAGCTTTATACGAAGCTTTAGTAATTATATATTGCTGTTCACTTTTCTAAAGTGGCATAAAAATTATACTAAGGCTTTATAAAGCATAAATAAGTGCCGAAAACTAAGTAGTCATACAATAGAAAAGAAAAGTGAAGTATGGAATTGAGTAGAGACCATATAAGGAAGTTTTGGACAAAGTTTCCAATGTAGACGATAGTTATAGTTGTTGTAGAATTTAGCCAACAAGGTTTTAATTTAGTTTCGGTTTTCCCTATGAAGGAGACTTTGAACTAGTCAACTTCTAGAAGTTGTGGCGGAGCACCGTTACTTTATAAGGTACGTAAGTACTAAAGTCAAACACAAGAGTTAGAATGCATGCTTGAAGAATTCTTGATTACACGGAATCTTGTTATGCTTGCTTGAATCAATAATTTATGTGCATGACAAGTTTATTCGTAGCATGTTCTTAGAGTATGATGGCATTCCATGTTAAATAGAAAGTTAAATTTTTATAAGCTTGAATTGGAATGTTATGATCAGTTTAATTTGGCCAATAGTTTATTGTTCAAGGAAGGAAGTTTTGTTTAAGTTGGTTAGTTAGTTAATCAAAAAGAAAGGTAGTTGTGAATTCTTATTCACATGATTAAAAGAAGTTATGAGCAAGTATTTCATATATGTTTCCACTAACAGTTTAATGTGTGGTCAAGAAGAAAGTAAGTTATTAGCCACTCACAGTTAATGTGTGGTATAGGAAGTTCAGTTTAATTAAAGGACACACATAAGATTAATTTTGAAGCACCTTAAATTGAAGATAATTAAATTGACTTACTTGATTTGATGCATGTTTTAATGTGATGTTGTATGAGAGTCATAACATTGCTAAAACTTGGTAAATCCAGTAAAGTGTAAGAGGACTTGCATCAAAACTCTTGGAACGTATATACCTTGAGTATGAGCAATGGGGGGAGTCGTATGGAACAGTGATCTATGACTTCTAATTGGAGTATAAGACGTTGTACTCTTTTCTATTTTTAATGCGCTTGATATCCGTCACTTTATGTGATATAGTAATACCTTCTTGGAGTTGCTCCCAAGTTGGTTCCCAATAGGGCGATTATTTTTAAGGAGGAAACCCATTCGATGCAAGATCCATAATTTTAAATATAATAATCAAATTAATTGAGTCCATGTACAGGTAAAAAGGTGGTTAAAGGTAAGTTGAGTGCATTTTTATTTCTTTTGGTTATTGCATAGTCTTTAGTAGTTATGTACTCAGCTTTGCTGACTGTTTGTTTTGTGTGCATGGCCTTGTCTTGGACTTGGCCTTACGATAACTCACTTGTGGTGAGTAGTTGTCTAGCAAAAGAAAAGCTGCAGGTACAAGTGGGCATAAGTCATTTCATGATGGGTTGGAGTAAGAGCGCTTACTGCGTTTTGTAGCTTTACTTTGTTTTGTTGCTTATGAAGACTAACATTTATTTTTTATGTTGATTTATTTCTAAAGACTATTATTTTTGGTTTAGTTTTTAAGGGCCATTAATATGGTTCCGAAGTATATAAGTTTAAAGTTGATTTTTATTTTGAGATTGTTTTGAAGTTTAGTTTTCAATTGTTTTGGTTTTAAGACTTACGCTGTAGTACTTTGATAAATGCCTTAGTCGTTATCACGGTGGCAGCAATACTTTGGTTTTTCCATATTTAGAAGTTTTAATAAATATAAACCTTACTAATTTAGTATGTTTTCTGGAAATATAAGAAGTAAGAAGTTAGGAAATTCCAGGGTGTTAGATGAGAACATGTGGAGGCCCCTATACGCAGGGGGAAACTGTGACTTACCGTTATCCTTACCCTCGTCCCCGAATCTAGAGATATAAGACCTTCTTATCCTTGGCTGTCAGTTTTACCCTTGGGCTATGACCAAAAAGGGTTATGTTAGGTCCCGAAAGAAGGACAGTGGCGACTTATCTACTTGGGTTTGTAGCTTCTAGACTCACTCACTAAGCCAAGCATACTCACACTATGCAAACTAACACGACATACTATGTTTGTAGAAAGGGCACGTGGGCCCCCAAAGTCCCGGGAGCACAAACTCGAACCTCCAATATGAACGATCGGCATCTGAAAGAGATTATCATTCTTAAAAAAACGCAGCTCTTTTCGACAAAACACTACTTTTGTACAGGTGAAACTAACCTTTTTTTTACAGGTATCAAATACTTTGACTTTCGTCTTCTGAGACTAGTCGTCTCTACAAACTCCAACAAAGTGAGGACTTACTGTAAATACCTACATTGGATCCCACCTAAAAGGCTGAATATTAATGTGTACCACATTGAACATGTGCAACTTCTGAAAATTGATTGCTTGAAATAGTAAATAAATACTTAAAATTGTCACTAGACATGATGAGCCGATAATAGTTTCCGATAGTCGAAATGCGTCTTAAGTTAATTTCTTTGATTATTTTCATGATTTTATTTTAGTTTATTATTATTTCATCTTTTTTATTATTATTTCATTTTTATTATTTATTTTATTTTCTTTTATTTTATTATTTCATTTTATTAGTTTGAAAACACAAGAAAAAAAGTTTACCGCTCGAACATAGTCAAGTACACCGAACCTTATAGAATATTATGGAATGATATGTACAGAATAAGGTAAGTTTAGGTTTATGGAAACACATTAAGTTGGATATGGTAGTAAATTTTGGAATATGAAAGTAATTATCGAACATATGAAAACTCATTATTTCGGTCGCATGGGAGTATGGGCGCTAATTGGGCGCACAAGCGCTCATGATGATCAGATATCAGAAAAAGTGGAAATAATCAAAAAACTTCCAAAAAAATTGATGCTCTAACACTCAAGCACTCCTCGGGCGTACCAGCACTTAGCTTGAGCGCTCTAGTGCTAACTAGGCGCTCTTGCACTTATCGCTGAGCGCTCTTTCGCTTGGTCAGTGTATGTACGCTTGACTTCCCTTCCCCCTCCACCCTAAATACGTGACTTCATCAAGCCATTCGATGAATACTAACACTCTCGAACTTCATGCATACTTTCTCAAAATTTGTGCAACCTCGCGCTTTTTTTTCTCTCCCCACAAAAATATTCTAAGTCAACCCTAAACACAATTAAGTATTACTAATTTTACTAAACACGTTATTGTTATTATTATTATTATTATTATTATTATTATTATTATTATTATTATTATTATTATTATTATTGTTATTATTATTATTATTATTATTATTATTATTATTATTATTAAAAATAAGTTCTTAGTTAAGCATTCAATTACAAATGTTTTTTTGACCACCGTATGCGATGTACTTCAAATGAGGCCGACTTGACGAACATCATCATCTTGAGTCTTCAAATAATTGTGTTAGTTTATGTTCTTTAATTTTCTTTATTGGAGATTTGACATGTTTAAATTAATGTAATGAAATATTGATTTAATTATGGCTTGACATTAATTAAGGTCAAACAAAAGTAGAAACTTTGTTTTTGGTTGTTTATGTGACTTCATAGTAAATGATTTAATGCTTTTAATCAAACACCAGAAATGTAAGCTATTATATAAAGTAGAGATTAAATCTTGGACAACTGGTTTAGGTACCATGAACATGGATTAATTCATAAGGTAATCACCCTAGCATATTATATAGAAAAAAAATTTGTTGAGTAATTAAACTCACCTAGAAATATATCTTTGTATTAGGATAAACTAAAAATATTTATGCTATAAATCAATAATATTTAATTGTGAAATTACATATGCGACCAAGTAGAGGTTGCTATACGTGGGGGGACATTGTGAACTACTTTATCCTTACCCTCGTCCCCGAATTAACAGATATGACACCTTTTCTTCCATGGTGTTAATTTGCCTTTGGGATATACATAATGAGTTCCATGACCTCCCCAATCGAGTACGGTGGCGACTCCTCTACATGGGTTTCGAGCTTCTAGACTCACTCCCTAAAATAAGCATGATTACACTATGCAAACAAACTAAAGACATTCGATGTCCGTAAAATGGCAAGTGGGCCCACAAAAGCCCTAGGTCCACAGTAACAATCATAGATAAACAACAAACAAACTCAACAAAAAAAATTAAAAAATATATAGAAACTAACTTAACAGAAGATAAAATTCACTAACCATTTAACAGCGAACACCATCGACCAGTGGCAGATCTAGGGTGGGTTCAGTGGGTTCAACTGAACCCCCGAAAATCTGGGAAAAAATCAGGAAAAAAAAATCGAGAAAACACTGAAAAATAATATATATAAAACGCGTGCAAAAGATAACAATCCTTCCACTTCAGACTACCTAGTTAAGTTACTTACTTTACCCACCCAAGACCAACGGTCGAACCTTGCTACCAACTTTTTTTAAATCCTTTGAAACTACATCATATTTTTTTCAAAAAACTCTACCAAACAAGAACCC
Source organism: Suaeda aralocaspica (assembly GCA_016808085.1). NCBI lineage: Eukaryota > Viridiplantae > Streptophyta > Magnoliopsida > Caryophyllales > Amaranthaceae > Suaeda > Suaeda aralocaspica. Next base: position 150,934 of record PYUH01004038.1, on the reverse strand, counting down.
TAAATAGTAAAGCCCAAAAACTTTCAAAGCTAAGTAAAATGACTCCTTCCTATGAAATTAACGACGACCTCTCCGGCTCTCCTCTGAAATTAACGGCGAACTCTCCGGCTCTCCGAATGCGGAAGTGGCGACGTATCCGGCGGTGGAAATCGGTCAAATAATCAATTGCATAATCAACGGTACTAGATCTAAACTTTAATTTATGAACTAATTTGATATAATTCAGAAATTTGTATCCTTAATTTGTTATCTTGAATTGAAGTTTTATAATTTGTAAGAGTTATAACTGAATAATTGAGTATTGGAATTTTTAAGTTTATAAATTATAATTGACTAATTAAGTAATAAGTACTGAAGTTGATTCGTTGAATACGAATTGAAATGGACAAACTTTGCCACTGATTTACTATTTTAGAGCTTGTTAGTTTACTTCTGACTATGCTGAATTGCTGAGTTGCTATACTTTGTTTCGTTTGTTACTTGCTTACTTTTGTTTGACTTTTCTTTAGCTATGAGTTCTCATATGTTGTTTACTTATGAGTTCTTATGCTTTGTTAGTTAGTTAGTTACTAGTTTGATACTTTGATTGTTAGTTTAATTTGTTTACTTGTTTACTTTGTATAATTGGTAGTTGTTTAATTTGTTTGTGAAATTGTTTAATTGGAATTTTTCAGGTTGTGTTATTACTTCAATGCTTTGTTTAATTGGAGTAATGAACTTGTTTAATTGGAAATTTTCAGGATGTGTTATGGTGTATCGGCACAAAACCGAACAACCGATATTATATCCGAACACCCTATATATGAACAACTTCGAACCCACGTGTTGCAATTCCTGGATCCGCCACTGATCGACAAATAAACAAAAGACCACCATTAGTCGTACATTAACTAAATTGTGGACTAGTAAAGGTGCTAACCAATTGTAAGTCGATTAGAGAAGCAAATGAATAATATGTTCAAAAATATGGAATTAGAATTTCATTTTTACCATTCAAAGTTTCAATGAATTTAAAACTTAAAAGGAAACTCAAAACAACAACATTTGAATGAGATGAGAACAAATGTTGAATAGACTTGATTTTATTGTCAGCGAAAAAGGAGCAAAATTAATGAAATCATGATCTTGGAAACAAAAAAAAAAAAAAAAAATCATATATGAATTAAACCAAAATATTAACATGAATTGTGGCATCTAAGTTAAGGATCGAAACCTAAATTGAAATAAACATCCCTAACTCTATTAGGTGTTTGAAATCTGGATGGGGATTTTGGGGGTTTCAGATTACAGTTTGGGTTTTCAAAAGGGGTTAGGCTACAATTTCAAAGTGGGATTGGGGGTTTCGAATAAAGGGTAAGGCTAGAGATTCAAACCATGGTGGGATTAGGGATTTTGAAGTAAAGGGCGTGAATCAAATAGGATTTTAAAAGGTAGAAGAGTGACGAGATAGGAGAAAGAGAAACAATAACGGGAGAGATGGTGAAGTGGCAGTAATGGCTTAGTGCAATGGACTTGGGCAGATTTTTCACATAACAATGGTTGCAGACATAGAGAAGCAACACAAGAGACAATGAGAGATGAAGCACGAAGGAAAGGAGAAGTGGGACATTAAAGTTAGTTATTATTCATCTAATTCAACGTCTTGGTATTACCATTGCATTAGAAAAAAATAAGCATTAACTTTTGTGGTCTAATGCAACGACTTATGGTGACGATTACATTTGACCAAAACTAGTGTTGTATTACAATTGGTGCATTGGTGCTTTAGCTTTAACCCTTGTGTTGAACTGTTCCATTAGAGTGATGCATGTTCTTTGAAAAGTAGTAGTGTGTCAATAAGGGTTTCAACACAAGGAAGGAGGAATAATATTGGTCCGTAGCCCTTTTGACAATCTTCTCAATCTCTTGAGTAAAATCCTTCACCTTTTGGAGTTCAAGGGCTTAAGTGGACAAGGCTTTCAAATCTTGAGTCATTTCTTCGGTCTAAGCTAGGGAACCTGATCTATATCTTTGGTTCAAATTAAGTGCTTAAACTTAAGATAGATTGTTTGTACTGTAAATAATGCAAATTGGAACACTCACAACTCACACAATCCACACTAGTTAGATTAGACTAGAACACTGAACAATCGAATGCTATGGTTGTTTTATTATTTGTGAGAACACTCAATCACAAATCCTAAAACTAGAAGTGAACATTTTGTAGCTTTTAACTAACAAAACACTCGAAAATCCTTTGGGAATTTCGTACGAAACTTTACACAAAATATCAAGGTAAAAACTTGAATTTTATTGAAAACTATGAACTAAATTGTTATAATTGTAATTAGCCCAAGATGTCCATCATGGATTGTTTTTCTCAAAGAACTTCATCATCAATTTTTCTAATCAAGAAGTTTACCAAAGCATGTTTTCAAACACTCACTTCATTGCTATCATCTAACCACTTCAGGTTTTAAGGTTTTTGATGCCTAGAAGTTTTCAATTGTAGTTTATCAACAAGTTTCGATGACACCACATTGGAGCAACTTCCTCCATCAATTATCAAACTACAAACTGAATCCTTCACCCTGCAAAGAGTATGAAAAATATTCTCCCTTTGATCTTCTCCAACAGATTTTGAATGCAACATCCTTCTGAGTACTAGATTATTTTCATAGGATACTTCCTCTTCTTCCTGGTCATTTTCTGGTTTGTATTACTCTTCTTCCTTCTCTTCTCTTGATGAATGTCATGTGTATACTCATCAATTTCCCTCATGTCACGAATTTAATGCCCTAGAGGTAGGGAAATCTTGTTGATAATGACCATAACCCTTGCATTTAATACAAGTGACCTTAGGCACACCATCTTTAAGTTTTTCGATTTTTTCCCCTTTTCTCCACTAGAACAGCGAATTTCTTCTTCTCCCCTTATGATTCCATTGAAGATGTTGAATTTGTAGCCTTCAAACATTGATATGGTTTAGTGGTTTGTTTAATTGCGCCCCTTTTCCTTTGTTTGTCTAGGGTCACAATTGTCTTGCTTANGGTCACAACTGTCTTGCTTACATCATCAAAGGATAGATTAGGTTGCAATTCTATTTTATAACGCACTTCTATATTAAGGCCGCCAATAAAAAAAGCAATCTTTTGTTCCTCCTTCTCTTTAATTTCACATTGTATCATCAATTTTTTGAACTCTGAGATATATTCTTCCATTGGCTTAGTTCCTTCCATTGTATCATCAATTTGACATACCATCCTTGTTGATAATGAGAAGGAAGAAACCGTCTCCTTAATAGTTTCTTAAGTTTCTCCTAGGTCTTAATTTCACTTTTTCCTTCACGTTGCCTGCTTTTCTTGACACTTTTAAACAACAAAGAAGCAAATTTTGATAGGTTTGCTATTACGATTTTGTGCTTCTTATCATCACCTGTGCCTTTGTAATCAAAATATCTCTCCAATGTTAACTCCCATTCTAAATAGGCGTCAGCATCTCCTTCACCATCAAATCCAGGCAATTGAAACTTCAATCCAGGATCATCATCAACAGTGGAAGGCTTTGCTTTGAGGCGAGTTACCTAAGTAGTCTAACCTAGGAACAATTCCTGCAACTTATTTATTTGTTCAGCAATATGCGCAACTAATTCCTCATTGTCCAATTGCCTCAGATTTCCTTGCTCAGCCAGTGGCTCTGATACTGCTTAATGTTNCGCTTAATGTATATCTTAGGTTCAAACTAATTGCTTAAACTTAAGATAGGTTGTTTTTACTGTAAATAGTGCAAATTGGAACACTCAAAACTCACACAATCCAGACAACTTAGATTAGATTGGAACACTGAACAATCCAATGCTATGGTTGTTTTATTCTTTGTGAGAACACTCAATAACAAATCCTAAAACTAGAAGTGAATATTTTGTAGCTTTTAACACACAAAACACTCGAAAATCTGTTGGGAATTTCGTATGAAACTTTACACAAAATATCAATGTGAAAACTTAAATTTTATTGAAAACTATGAACTAAATTGTTATAATTGTAATTGGGGCTATATACAACTTATGTACCACAATTAAATCGTAACAGCTCATAAACAAATCCTAATCCAATTAGAAACAATTAGATTCGGATTCCTGCACCATTCACACACCTAAAGAAATCAAACAAAACAAACTACTCACAAGTTGATCCACTTGCTCAACAACTTGCACAACTAAATCTTGCAACTTGCATTTATTCTATCTAGCTCCAACTAACTATATTCTATCCTAGCAACTTTCATAACTAATTAACAAACAAAGTGATTGACATAGAAAACCTAATAACACGGAAATTCCAAGAAGCCCAAGAAGTCTTAAAAACCGTCAAAAACTCTCCAAGAAGCTTGCTCCATTTTTTGCGTTATTTCCATGATGATGTGAATTTTGAGACCTTTACAGGGATTAGAACTCACAAAGTGGTTGTTGTTCATTGGGAAATGAATTAAACTCGACAATTTTGTGTTTTGGTGACAATAAGTCACGAAATTCCTCTCTTTTAGGTAGATCTATTTGTTTATGTTCAATAAAGATAACAAGGATAGATTAACACTCTTTATCGCACCCAAGTGTGGTCGAAATTCACAATCCCAAAAGTGAAGTTTCTATGGGAAACACCCAAACAAAGCCACGCTTCAATTTTCTCAGAATTCAACTCTCTTTTTTATTAACAAACTAAATGGTATTTATAGGAGTAAGTTTGGAACAATTTTCCAACTCATAGTAAAATAATATTCGAAACAAAATATAAATCCTATAGCCTCAAGTTGGACGTGCAAATTGGCCCACTTGTGCCCCTAAAATTGGCCCCCTAACAATAATAAATCTACTTGCACAATCCACTTGCACAACTGGATCTATTAACCTAACAACTTGTCTAAATCTTTACTAACAAAGATTTAATGCTAACAAACTATCTAACAAACTTAAACACAAGATAGTGATCAGCAAATACATCAAAAATCATGAAAACCTATTGTCACCCATATCGTAGAAAGATCTTCAAAATCCTCGCCACATACCATGCTTCGTTTTTGCGCAATCTTCTAGAAATGAAAACATGTTTCAGGAACCCTTTTAAGATTTCATATTTAAGTCAACAAACCTTCAAGAAATGAATCTCCATGCATTTTTAGATGAAAATGATGATAAAAAAGAAATGAACACTAAAATGAAAAGTGTCTAAAATGAGGAAAACCTTAGCAAATGTAGTTGGTAAAAAATCCATGGGAAAAACCACCAATAACCCATATGTGAATGGCAGCCTTATATTCACATCACAATCCCCTTCTTCAGAAAACACTTGCCTCAAGTGTTGTCAAAGAAAGGAACCAAATCATCCACAGGAATGGAAGCCACAAACCCTTGACCAAGCAATACTTGATAAGTTTTGAAATTCTCATGATGCACCACCTTGAATGGCCCTTCTTCCACATCTCCCTTCTCCTTTAATTTGTTTTTATAGACTTTGTGAGCACAGAATGAAAGCCAAACATAGTCACCAACACCAAACTTTGGTTTGCTTCGAACATTAAGCAATCTTTAACGCCTTATAGCCTTTTGTTCCTTCTTTCTCAACTCCTTATTGTCGAAGGTAGTAATGTAGACATTGCCTTCTTCCTTTGTTGATTCGTGGCTTCTAGCTATTCTTTCCTTCGGAGGTAATGCTTCAAACCCTACTCTCTTTCACCACAATCAATAGTATAGATATTCCTTTTGCATAAATAGATAGCATCATTATCCCATTCACATGGTCGTCCTAAGAGTAAAGCATACACATCCATAGGCAAGACATCACACCATATATCATCTTTGAACTCTCCAATCTCGAAATTAACAAGCCTTAGCTTCTTCAATTGTAGTCCGCTGTCATTATTCACCCAGTAAAGCTGATAAGGTCTTGGATGGGGTCGCTGTTTCAAGCCTAAAGTATCCACCATCTTCACAGAAGCAATGTTAGTGCAAGATCCACTATTTATAACCATTGTGCAACTTCTTCCATTCACCAAGCAACGAGTGTGGAAAAGATTTTCTCTTTGTTCTCCATATGTCTCGTGATTTTGAGACATATGTAGCACGTTTCGGATGACCAAAACATCTTTATCAGGAACTGGTTGATAAATTGGCCCTTCAAACACATCATCGATTTGTTTCTGCTCTTGCAACTTCTTTAGCTTTTGCGCCACTTCCTCCAACATAGTGCTTAAGAGTGGATGATGTTCTTCAAAAGTGATTAAGTTCTTGTTGGAAAATTAGATGCAATATGCCCTCCACTCTTACACTTGAAACAAATCTTATCCTTCATAGCCAATTGTCTAGGAGTGAGATTTTTCAGGTTGATGCACTGATTCATTAGATGTTGTTGAACCACTTTTATTAGCAAACTCCAATTCCTCAGCCACTTTTGATGAATCTTGCTTAGGAGTGAATGTTGTTCGTTAATTCATAGTCTTTTACTCATTGATCTGTCTTTCCACTTCAATTGCTAGTTGACACAAATGATCAAAAGTAGAATAATTTTACAACTCAACCATATTAGATGTATTCTTATTCATGACAATCAACAATTTAGCAGATTTCTGATCTTCATATTCCTTAAGACCACACTCCAAATATAATATTTCGAACTCCTTCACATATTCTTTAATTGTAAAGTAATTTTGACGCAAAGTACTGAGCTTTAGATAAAGTTCATGTTTGTATGATCTAGGAACAAACTCTTGCACATATTACTCTTTAATTCACTCCACGTTTGAATTTGTTCTTTGCCATCTTTAACTCAGTTTTTTTTTAAACTTATTAAACCAAATTGATGCATAATCTGTATGCTTCAATATGGCATGAGAAAAACGAGTAGTTTCATCCATGGATTCATGATCAAAATGCCTCTCAATTCTTCTCTCCCAATACAAATATGCTTGAGCATCCTTCAATCCATTGGATTATGGAAGATGTGAAAGTTTAACCATTTCCTCCTTCGGATTTTTCATGAGTTTCAAATTTTCAACTTGTTGGAGACGAATGATATGGTCTGCATAGCTAGCATTAGTTTCTTCAGTTTTCTCCAATCGTGCTAGTATGGAAGCCAATTGGTCTTGTGCACTCGTCATCTTGAGAGAACACTACAAAGATTTTCGTTGCTCACCCTCCTTCTAGCGCCAATTTGATGTGAAACTTAGGCCCTCAAGAGCAGTTAGAACTCACAATGTTGTTTATGTTCATTGGGCGATGAAAGTTGTTCAAATTTTTGAGGATTTTCACTCAAAAACTCATGCAATTCTCCACTGTATAGGTAGATGTGTTTTGTTTAAGTTCAATAAAGGTAATCAAGAAAGATAAGCACTCATGTCGCAACCATGTGTGGTCGAAATTCACAATGGAAAAAGTAAAATCTCTAAGGGAAACACCCAACAAAGCAATGCTTCAATTTTTCTCAAAATTCAACTCTCTTTTTTATTAAAAAACTAAAGGATATTTATCGGAATATGTTTGGAACAATTCTTCAACTCATAGTCAAATAATATCCTAACAAAATGTAAATCTTAGAACCTCAAGTTGGATGTGCAAATATTCCCACTTGTTCCTATAAAACTGGCCCCCTAACAATAAGAAATCCACTTGCACAATCCACTTGCACAACTTGACCTATTATCCTAACATCTTGCCTAAATGTTGACTAACAATGTTTTAATCCTAACAAACTATCTAGCAAACTAAAAAACAAGATAATGATCATAAAATACATCGCCAAAATTTAATCTTTAAATCAAGAAATGAAAATCCTCTAAATCCTCACCACATATAGTGCTTCGTTTTTGGGCAATCTTCAAGAAATGAAAACAATTTTCAAGAACCCTTTCAAGATTTAATCTTTAAATCAAGAAAATTTCAAGAAATGAATCTCCATGAATTTTTATATGAAAATGATGATAAAAAAGAAATTAAGACTAAAATGAAATGTGTCGAAAATGAGAAAAACACTAGCAAATGTAGTATGAAAAAAAAAACCCGTAGGCAAAACCACCAATAACCGAGATGTGAATGGCAGCCTTACATTCACATCACAATATTCATCTTTAGTCTTGAAGAAACCATCCAAGAACTAACTTTTTAACCAAGATATAATTTATCTTGACTATTATGTAAACAATGAGGATTAAGATTCTAATAGAAATAAAGACACCTATGCCTGAAATGAGATAAACTCTAGCAACTAAAGTGGGAAAAGAACCCATAGGCAAAAACCAACTTAATCCCTTAATCAACCATCCATCCTGTAAAGTGATAATTCAACGGCACACCATTAATTAAATACACCATAATTAATTAACACCTTACTCCACAAAAAGAATGTATTAGTGAGAGTACTTGCATCGTTGTTTTCTTAGTTCAATGCTTTGTGGAGTTTACTGTTACTTATTATTTGATGTTGAGTTTTATTTCTGAAGTTTAAAGTTAGGAAAGTCTAGGGTGTTACAAAGTGGTATCAGAGCTTAGTTTTTAAAATAAAATAATTTTTTATTTTTCGGGGTACCCTAAGTTTTATTTTGGGAAGAGGAATTTCTTATTTTAGAAAGTTACTGGGAGTTGAAATTTTTCTAAATATAGTAATTTCCGAAAATAGAAAAGTTCTGAAAATAGAAGGCTTTAAAATCACTTACATGTGCACATATGCAAGTGATTCAGGTATGTATGAAGTGTTATTGCTTTCATATCAGTTGACGATATTGGTTAGGTAGTTTAGGCATGTAGGGATAGACTTTATTTCTTTTCCATCATGCATTTAACTACATGTTTTGAAGTATTGCTATGTGGATAGTTATGGGTAGAAGAAATTGTCTGTTAGCCATCAAACCTTTTTGTTGTGAAACTGTTAGCTTGGTTTTGTTGNGGTTTTGTTATGGGAAGGATGGCCCATTAGTTTTAAGTGTCATTGCAAGATGGGGGATAAAATTCCTAGTAAGGAAACTCACATGGGAACTTTGGAGAAGAAGGATTTTGAGAGTCTACCTCTAAATGTATGGAAGATTTGGTTCTATTGTTTATACATGAGTTCACTGCTAAAGTTACCATAGTAGGACCAACCTGATCACGTGTCTGCTTTAATTGTTAATGGTTTGCCAAACCGCCCACCTTATTTAGAGATCAAGGCAAAGTTTAGTGACTTTCATTTCCTTGGAGGACTTCCAAACTACACTAAGTATAAGGATCAAAATGGTAAGTAGGGTTGTGATTGGAGGTACTTGGAAGGTTATATTGCACAAAAGGAGCAAGAGTTTCTGGAGTGGAATACAGGTGAGGAGATCCACCCCCACGAGTCACAAGTGATCAATTGAAAATCAAAGGTTGATTTAAGGTCAGGATACAACCAAATGAAAATCGCTTATGATGACATACCAAAAACTGCTTTTCGTACGAGGTATGGGCATTATGAGTTTACTGTTATGCCTTTTGGGTTAACAAATACGCCAACAATTGCCATGGATTTAATGAATATGATCTTTCAACACTTCTTGGATAAGTTTGTAGTAGTGCCTATTGATGACATTTTGGTGTACTCCAACAGTAAAGAAGAGCGTGTGGAACATTTAAGGACAATTTTGATGACACTAAGGGAGAATAAGTTGTATGCTAAGTTCTCAAAATGTGAAATTTGATTGAAGAAGGTTGCATTTTTAAGACATTTTGCGTCAAAATAAGGAGTTGATGTAGATCCAGCCAAGATCGAAGCAGTAAAAGAGTGGTCTACACCTAAGAATGTGATAGATGTATGGAGTTTCTTGGGTTTACCAGGGTATCATAGGAGGTTTGAGAAGGACTTTTCGAGGATCTATCAGCCGATGACTTCGTTAATGAAGAAGGACTATAAGTTTGTTTGGAGTGATAAGTGTCAGGAGACATTTCAGACCGTAAAGGAGCGTTTGACTACAGCTCCGGTGCTGACTTTGTCAGATGGGAGTGGTTCATATGATGTCTATACTGACCCTTCCAAAAAGGGTTTTGGATGTGTGTTAATACAAAATAGAAAGGTGATTGCGTATTCTTCGAGGCAATTGAAGCCATACAAAGTAAACAATCCCACCCACGATCTTGAGCTAGTACCGATCGTGTTTGCTTTAAAGTTATGGAGGCATTACTTGTACGGTGTAAAGTGTAGATCTACACGGACCACAAGAGCTTTAAGTACTTTTTCACGCAAAAGGATTTGAACATGAGACAAAGGAGATGGCTTGAATTGATAAACGTTTATGATTTAGATATCCAATACCATGAAGGGAAGGCCAATATGGTAGCGGATGCTCTAAGTCGTAAAACGAGACATGGAGTGAATTCTCTAGTAGCCTCTAACGAGCGGTGTAGAGACAAGGAGGGAATGAATTTGGAGATAGTGAAGGAGGGAGAGTTGGAAGAAATACTTTGTAATCTTAGTATACAACAAACAGTGTTTGAGGACCATCCAACAACCAATGGACAAAGAGAGAGAACCATACAGACTTTGGAGGGCATGCTGAGAGCTTGTATAATGGATCTTCAAGGAAATTAGGAGGATGGTTTGGATTTGATTGAGTTCTCGTACAACAACAACTACAATACAAGTATTGGCATAGCACCTCTTGAAGCCATGTAAGGAAGGAAGTGCAGAAGTCCCTTATGTTGGAGTGACATAAGTGAGACATGATTTTAGGACCACAATTCATTGAACAAACTACCAATAAGGTAACAGTGCTACATGCGAAGATTCAAGCAGCACAGGATAGACTGAAGTCTTATGTGGACCACAAACGTCAAGAAATTGTTTTTGAAGTTAGTGATAGGGTGTTACTTAAAGTATCACCAGTGAAAGGTGTAATGAGATTCGAAAAAACGGGGAAATTGAACCCATAATACATTGGACTATATGAGATCCGACGAAGGATTGGAAAGGTCGCCTACAAGCTAGCATTACCAATGAAGTTGAGCAAAGTTCACAATGTTTGTCATGTGTCTCAACTAAGATAGTATGTGCCAAATAAGTCACATGTGTTACAAATTGAAACAATAGAGTTAGACCAAATTTTAACCTACACGGAGAAGCCAATCAAAATACTTAATAGTAATGTTCGGGATACTCGTAAGAAAAGTGTCGAAATAGTGAAGTTGAACGTATGACTTTATATATTTCTTCATAGTACGTATTTGGAAATCTCTCCTTTCTCAACTTCACCTCCCTCTGTTCCCTCCATTGAAAGGTACTCTGAAGTTCTTCATTACAATGGTTTCCATGGGAAGTAGCTTTTGAGGTCAAAACTGGTAATGTCCAACAGAGAAAAGGTATCAGCTTCTTTGTAGGTTATCCGATTTTGATATTCAAAATTGCTAATTGAATTTTGATTTTATTATTTACTAACTAACACTGACTATTGATAAGTTGATATTTTATATGTATTTTACCCCCGAGCCCGATTGATTTTTTAGCTATAATACGGCTCTTTTGAGCCATTTCTACTAACTTTTGCTATTTTGAGTGTTTGTTGTGCTTTTTATTAGATTTTACAGGAATCGATGATTTATCATTGNTTTATAGGAATCGATGATTTATCGTTGTTTTCCGAGCCTTTTGAAGCACTTGAAGAAGTTAGTGAAGAGTTGAAGTCGTTTGGGAAGCTTAACTGAAGACTAGAAGTGCTAAAACGAAGAATTAAAGAAGTAATTAAGTGCAGAACGAGCAAAAACCGAGAAACGGAGCCAAGGCAAGCTGCCCGCCCGGACTGAGGCTGTGCGCCCGGATGAAGGCTGCACGCCCGAACCCCTCCGGGCGGGTGGCTCTAAACGGGTTTTTCCGTGTCTTCTGAGCGTAATTAGGGAAGTACTTAAGTGTTTAGTCTCCTAAATTGTCATTTACGCCTTTCTTACTTTACAAACCCTATTTTACTCTAAAATTCTCTAAAAGTGTAGAACTCTTATCAATCTTTTAATCAATAATATTCAGGTTTTAGTGCAATCTCAATTCTTATTTTTCATTAATGTTTATTATTAGTTTTAATTCATGTTCTTAGTTTCTTTAATTTTATGCTTAAGTTGATTATTGTTGGTTTGTTTAGTTTAATCATGTTTAGGATTTTAATTGCTTTTATTGATTTAGTTCTTGTTCTTTCAATTATGAGTGAGTAGTTCCTTTTCTAGGACTAGGGGATCCATGGATTAATTGGTGATGTTTCGCTCATAAATATTAGTTTAACTATTAATGTACTTGAATTCCTATTGTCAATTGTTGTTGCTTTCAATTAAATACTGGCCAGGTTTAGTTGTTAGTTTGATATTGTTGAAATCGATGCAGAGAGGTAAGATTACCACAATTAGATCATAAGCACAATAGGCAAAACGAGTCTAAGTGAGCGAGAGCCATTAGAGGAGTTTTGAAGAAGACTAGATTCGAGAGAATTAGTGGACCTTAATTCAAGGAAATTGATAATCTATTTAATTATTTGTGTGCAATTCGTTGATTAATATGTGGTGAACCGATGTCCTACGTTTAGTCATTAATTTAATTCCTTAATTAATTTAGCTCTAATTCTAGTTAATTTCTTAATCACATTTGTCACTCAAAGGCCCTTTACACAGTCTAAATTTTTTAGAACTAATAGGTTTA